>PVJS01002213.1:0-86867 GCA_004027185.1 Glis glis
GTCTGATTTATAGTCATGCAATCTGTGGACCAAAACAGGACCCTGGGCTTAGAACAGCACTATTCTAAGTTTAATACTCTGCTAGTGCCATCTTGAAGTTCTAAATAACCTTTGAACATGGGCCTAGCATTTTCATTTTGAACCAGACCTCACAAAATTATGTGACTGATTCTACATATTCCCCTGACAGAATTATGGGCATTGGGTAGGAATGGATACCTGAAAGAAATGTGCATTTCTTTCAGAAAAGGAGATGGGAGGATGTGATGCTAAGTAGTCAACACATAGCAACATGTATTCTATTCTTTCTGCTTCCTTTTCCTTTGCCCCGTCATCATCTTCGTGAACTTACACTCATACTTAAGATCAAATTTGAAGTTATTTCACTGAGAACTTTCCCTGCACCAAACCCCATATCCAATTATTTTGTTATCGGAGCCTGTACACTTACATTTCTGTCCTTCAAACCTGGCATCTGTTTTTTATAGGCACCTTTATCAGTGTCTGCAATTTGTAGACTAATACCAAGAGAGCTTAAGCCTAGGGAATCAAAGATGACAATCAAAAGTCAGCTTCATGAAGCTTTCTCAAAATCTGGCTCAGATCCTTGATAACCACTAAAGAGAAATATGCAAAGATCGAATTTAGGTCACATTCCTAACCAGAGGTTTTGCTGTGTAGAGAATGTGAGTTAGAGTAACTAGCCTTCATAATTATATTTAATTGGTTTGTCTCTTATTTCACTCAAACGTACAACTTTTGAGCCCATCTATTTTTTTTAAATTTGGGCCTATGTAATTTCCTGTTTTAATTTAAGCAGGAAAGTGACAAAAATATTAGAATACTGATTGGTGGCAGATATACGTTAAATAATTCCTAATGCACTTTGAGGATTCTTTTTCAGCTCTATACTGAGGATTCTTTTTCAGCACTATTTCAATGAGTGCTGTTCAGTCACAAAAATAGTTTTTTTGTGGGGGGGCGGAAATTGACCCCAGGGGCGTTCTACCTCTGAGCTACACACCCAGCCCTACTTTATTTTTTTATTTTGAAACGGTGTCACTACATTGCAGAGGGCCTCACCAAGTAGCTGAGGCTGGCCATGGACCTGCGATCCCCCTGTCTCAGCCTCACAAATACTGGATTACAAGCCTGCATGACCACGCCCGGCTTCATTGTTGTTCTTGTTGTTTGATGCTTATTACATTGCTCAGCAGACTCCAGTGTTGAAGTGCTTATGGATCAGATGGACCTGAGGCTCCCTAATGAAGTCCAGGGGATATGGTTTTATTTCTCTCTTGGCTTGTTGTTCTTCACTAAAGACATTGGTGACAACTTTGATTTTTTATATTTTCACAAGGCTTCTTTCCAAGTGTTAATAATATGGTTGGTGACCTGATTGCTAATTAAAGATCTGGAGTTAAAATACAGGTAAAATTTTAAAAATGTACTGTACGTGTGTGTCTGTCTGTCTGTGTGCATGGCTGTGTATCTATGTGTCTGTCCATACATACATTCATATATGCATAAACACGTATCTTGGTGACTACATTGCTTTTTGCAATTCAGTAGTACACTGAATCTATTCATTCAATAATTTTATATTTATTGAGAATGTAATGTGTTCCAAATACTTATCTAAAAATTGGGGAATTAGTAGCAAAACAAATAGATAAGGTATGTAGCAAAACAAATTAGTAGTAAAACAAATAGATAAGTCATGTAACTTATACACCAGTCACGGAGCGAGACAATGATGAGTTAATATATAAATATGTTCACATAATGGTGCACAGTGTAAAGACAATAAGTGGTCTAACGTGATAGTTATTTGGCAGAGAGTGATTGAGATAAGGAAGAGAGTTTTTCCTTTATATAAGGGATCAAGGAAGATCCATCACAGAGTGTATTTGAGCTGTGAACAAGATGATTAGAAGGAAGGAACAATTTGAAGATTTCAGGGGAAAAAAGCAATTTAGTTGAAAATAAACTTAATTTGGCCATCAGGCAGAAATTGAGTCCACCTTTATGTAGCTAGAAACTTTAATTGGCCAGAACATATTTTTAAAGTCTAATAAACTTTGATGTTGGACTATTTTCATTTTCTGCTTTGTGACTACATGAAAGGGAAATACCTGGCTATTATTCACCTAAGTATTGGACTTTTCATTCTTCCCAACTGAAATGTCTGTCCCGGCTTGCTCTGACTCACTAGAGCATTTGGGACAAATTACTTAACATCTTTGGTGCTTCTTTTTTTTTTCTGTTTTCAAAAATGGACAATAGTGGCTACCCTGTTAGCTCACCTGAGGCTAAGATTGCAAGAGAAATTGAAAAGGGTCAGACTTAAGAAGGAAAATTCATCAACTGGATTTTTAATCCAGTATCTGTGGAAGATTGGGCACATTACTTAGCATTTTCACAGCTCAGTTTCTGAGCTGTAAATTATGCAAGAAAAGAACCCACATCAGAGTTATTATGAGAATTAAAAGAGGTAATTTAGGGGAAGCACTTGACATATAGTACACACTCATAATAAAATAGTACTGCTACTACTGTTTGAATGAGAAAAGGTAGTGACCATGGATGTTCTTTGTAACTGAAAGGAACTCCATCAACAGAGAAAATAATTATGTGTTTGGTAAGTCATCAGGCAATAATTATGAGGTAGTGCCCTCAAGCATTTTGCTAAGAAATTGTCTTATTTTTTTCTTACTTTGTGACATATTTTGAGCAGAGAATTGGGCTGTTTGAGAACCATTATATTCTACCACAATTCTTCACTGTTTTTCAGCATTTTCTGTTCAGAAACATCGTTTTCACTTGGGATACTAGACATGTAATAAGTCAGCATATTTATTATCTCCAGGGAGGTAAGAATTCCTTGTCCTCCCATGGAGGAATAAATGTTTTTATTTGACACTCCAGTCTTAAGGAGACAAAGAAATATTCTCTTTCTTATGCGCTAGGTACAAGGTGAATGGAGATAAATGGAGACAGTTTTAGACACTTAGAGGAGTAAGTACAGTCAGAATACAGGGTCACTTCCATTTCTAAGCTTAAGAAAGCTAGCAAGGCCACAATGAATAATTATATACTAAATGAAATGTGCAATTATTAATGGTACTGTCTCACTTTTAGCAATTTAATTGTCTACCAGAAGACTATCCAGATATACTACATTATATTCTCTAGTTTTTTACTTCTTTGCCTGCTGAAGCTTTTATAATGATTTACATTAGTAATAGGCTTTCTCGAGTTCACTTAATTTAATCATCCTAAATTTATTCTTCCTTTGATGGAAAGCAATTAAAGAGAGCATTGGGCCCCTTCCCCAAATCAGAGTCCTCGCTTCTACAGACGCAGGTGTGTGACAGTGTATACTTCTGAGAAGTCCTGCTCTTAAGATTGTTCCATAGATTACAGCTTTAACCTTCAGGCAGGAAAAAATCTGTATTTATTGCAATGCTGAAAAAATTAATGGCAAAGATAAGAATACTAAGTTGACATTCCTCAGGCATTCACTATATGCCATACGCATGTTCCTCTCTGTTCATTATTTTATTTAGTCCTCATTTCTAAACCAAGAGAGGGGATGTGCATGATCCTTATGTTCTAAATAGGGAAACTGAGGCCCACAGAAGCAAGGCAACTTACCATGGCCACATAGCCAGAATGTGGAGGTGTGTTAAACCAAACGTAGACAGTCTGGCTTTAGAAGCTGCGCTCTTAACAGTCCCTGATCGGTATAAATTCAGTTGTGTTACCCTCCAATGCACAACTTCCCCAAAGTCCACCAGCATAATCCATAATTTGCCAGTTTTAATGCTAAAGATCTTATTTTTCCAGGTATTTATATCTTTAACTCACTGTTTTCATTGAGGTCTCCACTCAAATGATACATCATTAGAGAAACCTTACCTGACCACCTCGTCCAAAAATCAACCCACTCTCTTTTAATGTGCTTTTATTTTCCCCCAGAGGTATGTCTTATCATTACTTGACACTACACAGTATCTAGTTGTTTTATTAATATTCCATCACAGGTAGGGCCTATCAGTATTTGGCACTGGACAGTATCTGTTTTTTTATTAATAGTCCATTCCATGGATCCCAGGGATCTTGAAGACACATGACTTCTATGTCTGTTTCCTGCTCAGAACACAGGAGGAACTCAATAAATATTTATACAATGGAAGAAAATATGAAAAAAGACTAAAATAATTAAAAAATGAGTGTCACTATTAAGCACAAAGAAAGCACTTGATAAAGCCTGACTCTTTTATTCTGTAATAAAAATAACTAATAATAACTATGTTTATAAAAAGTTCGGAGAGGAAGTATAGAGAGTAAAGAAAAAACAAAAACAAACAAACAAAAACAACCATCACCAACAAAAGACAGTGAATGCTTTCAAAGAGTCCTAAATAGCTGATGTAGAACTAATAATTGAGATGATTTTGTTTGAAAAAAAACTCATTATTTTCCTGGAAAAACTAAAAGTAAAACAAAAATTCAAGTAGTTCCTGTTTTCTAAAATATATCAATGATAAACAGTTGCTTCCAAGTTTACATGGTAAACTCTAAAGACAGGAAGAAAGTTAGCACCTATATTATAATAACATATTTTCCTCAGGAGGAGAGTAAGTTGGCTTTTCAAATTTGATATATATCATCCTTATTTTAAAAATGTCATATACTTTTGAAGCATATGTGTGTTTGTGTTTGTGTGTATATATGTATTTTATATGGTTAAATATACATAGTTAAATTATATATATGGTTAAATGAACTATATATATATGGTAATATGAACTAGAATATAAAATGATTTCTGTGTGTTTGTGATATAACTTCTTTAACAGAGATCAAAATTGTATTTCACATCCCTATTTCTTTTTTTTAACTTTTTATGTTCATTTATTGGTGCATTATAATTATACATTTTGATATATGTCAGGGTATGAACATCATACATACACATCCCTATTTCTTGAAGAAGTAGAGTAGTCAATGCGTAATACATACAGAAAAGGACAGCTCACTGAATTACTGAAATGGTTCACATTTTGCAGTTTATGACAACAGCACTGATTTTATTTTTACTGCATGCATCATATTTTAAAGATTTTTTGGCTGAATACAATGCCAGGTAGATTGTCCAGCATTATTTCCCATAGCTTCGCTAAAGTGAACTATGGAAAAGTCAATATAAAACGGGTACATTTCCTGATTCACAGAAATATCACTTTCTCTTTTCTCTCTTCAGAAATGTAGATGTATTAGCTAAATAAATCTGTCTAGTGTGTCTCTAACAACACTTCGAGTTGTAGAAATAGTTATGTAATCAACTTCAAGGCTCTGAGACACAGTGCAGGGCGATGTCAACAAAGCCCTTTCTATTGTACCCTGCATGCTATTTGTAGTAGGTATGGATGAAGTGACTATACGCTGTCCACTACACACCTTCTTCTAGGGGAAGAGAGGACATTTGTAATTGCCATGTCTCTACTACATTATCCTTAATTATTCTAAAACTGATGCTTCTAGAGATGAATTCTGAGAGTCATTTTATGTAACATACATGTATGTATGTATATACATATATATATATACATATATATTATTGTGTATTATATATAGTTCAATATTAACTGCTAAAGAACATGAAGCTTATCAACTGGTGGCTGCCACTTTTCCCACATTTCTGTGTGGGTAAAGTTGCTCCACAGTAAAAGAGGATGAAGCCAAGGTACACACAAACTGAGTAGTTGAGGCCACCTAACAGCATTGAGACCCAGTGGCCAGTTAAAGTAAACAACTCCAGAGGTTCCAGCCTGTCTAGTAACTTGGTTATATGAGATACTCTAATGCTTTTTAAACCCATATCCCTTTTCTTGCTTAAGCTGGTTTGATTTATAGTTCTTTCAGTTACAACCAAGTAAGTTATAACTAATGTCATTAGACTTACTATGCATCTACTTACATTCTAAAGGTACAATCAATTGTGAGCATCACCAAGAAAAGTATTCGAAGTAAAAATGAATAAAACCCCATTTTTTTCCCACAAACATGGAAATCTATGTGTATTTTTTGGTCAATAGCCATAATGGAAGTTGAAGCTATCAGCTACCAAAATAAATGGTGAAAGTGATGAAGAAATTTGTGAAAACCAAATGAAAGGCTCAAGACCCTACAAGATAGAAAAGATGAAAAATTGAGATTGAATTTTTTTGTGTGTGGTACTAGGAATTGAACCCAGAAGCATTCTATCTCTGAGCTACACCCCCAGACCGATTTTACTTCTTATTTGGAAACAGGGTCTCACTAGGTTACTGAGAGCCACACTAAATTGCTGAGGCTGTCCTTGAACCTGCGATCCTCCTGTCTCAGCCTCCCAAGTACTAGGATTACAAGCATGCGCCCAGCTCGAGATTGAAATTTAAAAAGTAAAATATTTTAAGGAACGGTACAGATTTCTACTAGCACACTCAGAATATGGGTGGTAAGAAGAATAAAACAGGCACACACACACACACACAAAAAAAAAATAGATGGTATTCACTATGTAACAAACTGAGGATGACAGATAAGGAATACTGTCATGAAGACATGTATATGCTTAGCTTTTAGTGATGGGGTGACAGAGGTCTGGATAAGTAGGGTAGGATAGATGTGGAGCAATGAGAGGCTAATAAAGACATATCAGAATTGTCTCCGAGTAGCACTGAAATAGATCAAATAATTAAATTTGCATGGACTAAAATAATCTGGTGGGGTGACAGATACATGCATATTTAGTATGGACAATGGACTAAGCTATGTCTCAGAGTAGCACTGAAGTAGGTCAAGTAATCAAACTTATACGGACTAAAATAATCTGGTGCTACTAAATAGAGAAAGATGGACTTGAATGCTACGCAGTATTTGCAGAGGTAGAGGGTAAAATTTATGCATTGTAGGATGAATCAAAGAATGGCATGTGTGGTGGGGACTATCTGAGAAATCAACCATCTGTAAGGAAGTTATTTGCAACATGTAGTTAGGATGTCCTGCTTCTCCACTCAGGTCATTTTTCCCTTCTTTCCTTTGCAGACAAAGTAGTCACTATTCACTATCTTCATGTCCTTCCTTATTGTAATGCCCTTTTCAACCCTCACCCAAGAGAGTCTACTAAATATTCTTATTCTGAGGTCACTCATGACTTTCTAACTGCCAAGTCGATTACTTTTTCCATGTCACCCTCTTTGACTGTTTTGTTGGCTTATAAAGATAGAAAGCAATCACATCCATCGAGGTGGACATATAATATGGGTTTTGCAAAGAGCAAAGAAATGGCCTTCAAGGAAATAAGTAAGATTTCCCATGTCTAAAAAATGGCTCTCAGAACTTGCATCTCCTTTGATTCTTTCAGGTATGAACCTAAAGTGAGTCACCCACTGTTTGTTCCTATATTTGCTCAGCTAGATCTTGTTCTTTCTGGGTTGCTCTTAAGATACTCACAGGCCCTTTTTCAATAACTGATTCTATTAGAAGGGAAAGATAGGTTAAGAAAAAGTTAACATAGAAAGGGGAACTTCCCCTTGCCCACCTTTACTTTGTAAGGGAATCAGTCCATCGAGTGTATAGACATACCTCAGTCTAGGCGCGGGACCATTATGCGTGTACCATATTTGTTCCCTGTATTCTTCATTAGTCTGTGGACTAGTTGGAGTGTGGCCTAGTCATAGTCATCCTTAAATTTTCCATGAAAAGCTGACTACTTTCCACATTGTAGGTGTTCAGTAAATTTTTACTAACCTGAAAAGAACTGTGTCAGCACTCCAGTAGCATTCCACCTAGCTCTTTATTTTAATATCTACTACATTGCATTATAATTTCTACTTCATGCATTTTTCAAAAGAGAGTGCCCCATCTAATTTTTGTGTTTCCTCCCTATTTTCCAATACATACTATATGTTAAAAAACATTTTTCATGATTGATTTAAACAAATAAATGAATAGACAAATGAAGTAATATTAAATGTAACAAAATTATGGCAAAATGATTTTTGAAATTCAAGGCATGGAGAAGTGTCAGAATGGCTGGGTGTAAAGTGAGTGTGGTGGCACATACCTGTAATCCCAGTACTTGGGAGGCTGAGATAGGAGGATCTCAGGTTCGAGACCAGCCTCAACAACTTAGCGAGACCCTCAGCAACTTAGCAAGACACTATTTCAAAATAAACAAAATAGGGCTGGGGATGTAACTCAGAGGTAGGATGCCCCTACCAAAAAGAGAAAAAATAAAGGCTAGGTGTTGAATCTGTGTGTGTGTGTGTGTGTGTGTGTGTGTGTGTGTGTGTGTAATGGAAAATCTAAGTGAACAGAAAATTTAGCTCAGAATCATGTGTAGTCTATCTCTTCTTCAGATTTTATCCCTGTTATCTTCTGTGGTTCAGTAGCATCATGACATGGTTTGTCTCTGTCTTGCGTGATTCATCCATCTGGAATAATAACCCTACTTTTATATCTCTTTTTTCTCTCTAAGTCCTATTTGTCCTTCAGGAATCTATTCAGATTGCCATACTCCCAAATCCATTCCCAGCACTACCCAGTGACACGCATCTCTCCCTCTTCAGTACTATTTCATACTTTGGTTGGGTCTCTGTAGTAGCACTTAAGATGGTCCTACCTGTACTATGTTTATTGGTACATATCATTTATATTTGCTGTCATCTGAAGTAAAGTGTGAGGCCTTAGAAGCAGAGCTCCATTCCTAATGGTTTACAATTCCTAGACTGTTTAGAGCAAAGAGGTTTCACCATATACATATATCCAATATGATATCTTAATGGTGATTAGAAATACAAAACTCAGGATTATGTAAAAATTAGGAAAGGTAGACATGCTGAAATGCTATTTTTGTGTTTGCTTAATATTACATATGCTAGAACAATAGATGTAGGAGATGAATATGCAGGGGAAGAAAAAGCTTTGGGAAGTATCTGAATTGAATATAACTGCTCATGTCATAGCAAATTAGTAACTGTGCTGCTGGAATCAAAACTGATATCACAGATAATATAACTTTTACATCATGTGCATTTTTAAGGTGTATGGAGTCACACTCATTTTCTTCTCTTTAGCTCAGGGCTCCAATCCTATATGCCTGTGAGCTGCTGACCAGGAGCTCAGAGAAAATATAAGGTTTGCAAATGTCATACATTTGTGGGGCTTGCATAAATTACTTTCTAGGTTTCTTTTTCTTTTTTGTTCCCAAATGGTTTATCAAGCTTGGGAGGAAATATTATGCATAATTGCTACACCTTAGATTGCAATATACTATACTAAACTAATCATAGATATTTATAGCCTGCATAAACTCTGTTTGCCCATCCATGGCAAGCATTTAATAAAGTTAGTTCATCTGGAAAGGAAGTTAAATTAAATAATCCAAAATGAATGTGATGCATATTCACAGAAATGTGGTGTTTAGATTGAGCTAACAAAAAGGAAGTCAGGCCTCAGCAAAGACAAACTAGAATTCAGTCTTTCTTTAAGAGAGAGCAGGCCTTTCCCCTATCTTTTGTGTCCATTCTTTTTAGACAGTGTGTCTTGGTACATTATTATTAAATCCTCTAAAATCCAATACATCTCTATTTTACACTGCATAAATATAAAAATTATTCTCTAGCTCCCATGTGCAAATGCAAGAGCTACATGAGATGATTCCAATGAAATTTTAAAGGTAGATTTTACTATTTCCACATGATATCAAAGTTAATTTATATAAAATATATAATAAAACAAAGTATAGTAATTTCTATTTTATTTTGTAACATATTATAACATTTCCAATGATTTGAGGAATAATCAGACTTTTCCAAAAGTCTATGACAAAAAAAAGAAAACACATGGTTCATTTAACTGGAGTTCATTTTCTACCACAGTACAAACTCAAGAAAAATCATATATCCCCTAATAGTTGTGGTTAGCAAAGCTTTTTTGACTCATGAGAAGGTTATCAAAGCAGATACAGGTCCACAATCTTTTATCTGCTATTCCTAAATCCAAAAATACCCTAAATGTAAAATACATTTTTGTGAATTGTTTGGTGTCAAAATCTCTCTTGACCTGACCTAATAGTTAGTGATCATAGTCTTATTATTTTTTCTTTTTATGTGAATAGTCAGACATAGTGTGCAAAAGACAGATTAATGGTGATGTTATATAGGGTGCTCCTATTCTAAAATCAAAAACAGTTTAAATTCTGAAACACTTCTTATCTAAGAATTCCAGATAAGGCATTTAAATGTAATGCCCCCCCCTCATTTCCAACCAGACACAGAGACTGAAGTTTCTAATTGCATGTAATTGTTGGAAAAGCGTTGTATTGAGGGAAGGCATTTTGAGAAGGGTGGGGAAATGAGACATGGAATAACATTTTCATGTCTTTCGTTACACACATTCAGATGAGATTTGATCCTATAGGTTTAAAAAGGGAAGAATCAGGAGTTTAAAAACCATTTTTTCCTAGAGTTATTGAGAATTTGGCCCAAAGCAGGTCCATTTTGTATAATCCCCATGACAAAGTGTAGCACTGATTCAAGGAAAAGGTAAGTGTCCTCAGAATTTCTCCACTCTGGCTAGCACTGTGAAAGCCAGAAGCTTTGGAAGCACAAGAATACAAGAATCCTTACGTGGCCCCTGGTGTTTACCTGATACTTCCTAGGAGCAGCCGCACCAAGGGACATGACTTGAGGGCATTAAAAATCAACAAATGAATTCTAGAGCAACCAAGAGCATCCTCGGCATGACGTCGTGACTCCAACTGTGACATCAATTCATCAGTCATTACAAATCATATCTTTGGGAAATTCAAGTAGTAACTGGCGAACATCTTTACAGAAGCAGGATGCTTGAAAATATATGGGACTTAGCCATACTAATAGGATCCTGAATGTAAAAGTGATGCTGATAATGTAAAAGTGACACTAATAAGGCCAGGTGAATTTGCATTTGGTAGGTAGTGCTTTTTATTTTTTTTTAATTTTCCCACCATAAGAGACTACTAATACTATGATATGTGGAGCATGCTAATGTCACTAAGAACCATCAAAAACATGAAATTCTTATCCTTTTTAGCACACTTTCCTTGTCTTCAACTTGAATTTCAAACCCCACAAATATTTATTTCGTTGTGAAAGTCAGTGTCTTTGCCTCTAAAGAAATAATGTCAAATGTATGTACTTCTAAATCCATGGGGTATATTCCAGTCCACAGTCATGCCTTCTTCATTTGCCATATCATGTATGCTTTCTTTTCTATTGCTATGTTTCAGGAATTTATTATCGCATGCACAATATACTGTTATACCCTCCTGACCAGTATCTATGTTCCTACACTTTCATACCTGCAATTCTTTCCTCTGTATTCAAAGCCTTATTATTAAAGCCAAGTTTAATTAGTTAACTCCATTTAACAAATCCTAAATTGTTTTCATTATTGACACAACTATCTCAAATTCATATACTAGCAACTATGGTCCTTCATAATCCGAATCCATCCTATATTTCAAACCTTCTTCTTGCTAATCTCACCACTATCTTCTCATCCCAAATCATATTACTCAGCTCTAACAATTACGTGGACTTTCTATTTGATTTTCAGTACCCGTCACTATCTCATTTCAAATGCATATTTCCATTTCTAGCCTCCTAGTAGAATGAATCCAAATCTTAGTATGGGACTAACCAGTTCAGTTTATGTGAATTTATTTACTCTTATAAACGTTTGCCAAAATCAACAGGAACTGTCCTAACAGAAACTCACTTAAACAAGAGGGTCCTTAGAAACTCCTAAACAGGAGGGTAATCGTTTCATAGAAATACGATAAACATCAGCAAAGGTGGGTCTCTGGCTATTAATCACAACTTATGCCACCATTTTTCTTGCAAATTGTTGAATAACCTTTGATGGGTCTGGCACCTGACTGTTGGAATGCACTCAAGAAATGGCATTTGGAACCTGGGCTCTGATGGTGAGATGATGTATGGATGTAACTCTGATGACTCCAACACTTTCTTTTTGGACAAATTTATAATTTCTGCAGAACTGGAAGAACATTACTCACCATGATAGTTGGCCACTTATAAATTGTGCAGTTTAAGAAAGTGAATCAATTGCTTCCTCAATTGCTAGCAAGCAAAGAGGGAGTGGAGGAGTCATTTATTAAATGTATTTCAGGAAGCAGAGAAGGTCTGGAATTGGATGCTATCTTGAAAACATTGCCTGTTGACAGATGAGGGCATGTGCTGCATGGGGTTAAGGGTATCAGAAACATTGGGTTTTTCTTATAAGAGGAGAAATATATCCCAGATGTTTAGCTTTGGGAAGATATTTCCACCAATATGGCTTTGATGTGAGATTAAGAACCATTTCCCAGATTACAAAGGCCATGTGTTCACGCCATCGTAGGAATTTAGAGGCATTTAGAATGGCAGATGCCTAGCTCTTCTGTACTCGTGTATGTGTATAGTTAGCCCTTCTGTGTAAATAATAAGCATTTGAAATAGATTTTGTGAATAATTTTCAATAATCCTTTCCTATTTATGTAATTTCTACCAGACTTGCAAATCATATAATATTCAATAATTTCTTTTCACCTATCAAAATAGTAGCCCCTGCCCTGCACCCTTGGTGTCTTTACATGTTCTTTTTGGAGGGTCATTTTATTTGTCTTGAGTTTTCTTTCCTTTTTTCATAAAGCAAAAACTTTTGTTCTCTTAGGAATATTAGGAAATTAGCTCATATCTTAATTTTTACCCTCCTTTTCTCACTCCTTCCTCAGAAAAGAAAGGTAGAATCTAACTGTTGGCTTTGAGGTAAAGACAGATAGGAATAATTTACCTCTTTCCAAGCTGTTAATTTCAAACCAGCATGTTCACTTAGCAGTTTTAATCTTCTCTTATGTTTTCTGTTGTTATAAGAGAGTCTCAGAACCAAGGCTTACAATCTGGTGGATTGTCAGTGACCCGGTCAGGGGCCAGCTGTGGTTGCAGGCCATGAGATACCCAGGACGAAGAAAGACTGCGGAGCCACCATCTAGAGGAGAATAAACAGCAACTCTATTTTCTGCCTACCCTTATATAGGGTTCCGTGCAAAATGGCGCATGTCTATGTCAGTGTGGACATGTGCCGTGAAAGTGCACAAGCGTATATGGTGCACATCCATCAGCAGGATGTGCGCATGCGCACTGTACTTGCTTGTCATACCTTACACAATTGCGCTGCGCCAGATGCGCGCTTATCCACAGGGATCATCTCATCTCTGTCCTTGCCTTTGTACCACTACGCATGAGGCAGCAATTTCTCCTGCAGGTGTTTAGATACTGACCTTGAAGACCCTGTCTCAGCAAATGTGGATCTGAAGATGAAAGAATAGGGGAAGTTTTTAGTGCCACTTGCCCTCATCGTCCCATCTGTGCTCTTCAGTCCAACCATATCAACAATAAGGTTAATGTTTGTGCTTTGGTAATTCTATTAGTACACAGATCTGAAAAAAGAATAACATCACACTTATTTTTATTTTATTTTATTGGTGCATTGTGATTATACATCATGATGAGGTTCAGAGTGATCAAGGCATACATGCACACATCGCTTGATGAGCCCCCTAGTTCCCTTCCCACTCCCTCAGCCTCCCCATGCAGGACGTTGTGATTGGCTTTGATAAATTTGTATATGTCCAACATGTCCATTGAAGTGTTTCCCTCATCAAGTCTCCCTCCCTCCTCCTGCTTCTCTCCCTTAGATCCCTTCCCCTCTCTACTAGGGTTTCTCCTCCTTACATCATACTTATTTTTAAGTTCTTTCATTTAGTTTTTAGCTGGAATTACACACACACACACACACACACACACACACACATACATTTATATATGGCCACAAATATTTTAAAAAATGAAGAGTAAATCTAATAAAATGTTCTTCACCCGTCATAGTGCCTGAATCTTTACCAGAATATTGTTTTATTGCTAAAAAGTACTAAAATTGTATTTTCTTGTATTACCCTTAAATTTTCATTTTTTTCATATAACTTGTGATATCATATCTACTAATATATTTGTGCATATTTTATTTTAATATTTTTATTGATGCATTATAGTCTCTTAAATGTCAGCATTTACCAAATTAGATGGTACTTATATCTGTTTTCAACTTCATTAAGTTCAAAACATGGCCAATAATTTTTCATCTACATCCACTTCCCCTCATTTCTATTATTCTAAAGTAAATGCCATTGAGCACATAATTTCATCCATCAATAAATGTTTCTTTAAAGCATAAGTTTTGTTTAAAAAAAGTAAGCATACTACATTCATGTATCTCAAAGAATTCATTAATATTAAATATTTATTCACTGGTAAAACTTTCAATTTTTCATAAATGTTTTTATTTTTTATATTTTGGGTACTTGGTATCCAGATCAAGACTACATATTTTGTTTCATTTGTATGTCCCTTATGTTCCATTAGTGTATATTTTCCCCCTCAAATTCTTCTCTATTTTTCTCTCTGGGTCTTTTATATCTGGAGAGATTATAGTTCAGATTTTGAATTTATATATTCCTCACAGTACCTTTCCATACGTTTCTGTACCCTGTTTTCCTGTAAGCCAGTAATTCGATTTAATATACTATCCAACATGGTAACCAATAGATATTTGTGACCATTAAATTAAAATTAATTAAAATATTTTCATCTTAGGAGAAAACTCTATTGCAGAGTATCGATATAGAGAATTTATCAAATTCAGGTTTATTTGTTGGGCAACAGTCCTTCGCAGATCATACTTTATTCTTTTTTTCAGCAGCAATATTGTCTAATATTTTTTGTGATGTTAGCAGCCATCTATGATCAATGTCTAGTTCCATTATGTATTTATTTATTTATTTATTTATTTATTTATTTATTTTGCGGTACTGGGGATTGAACCCAGGGGCGTTCTACCTCCGCGCTACACCCCTGGCCCTATTTTTTATACTTTATTTTGAAACCGGGTCTCACGAAGTTGCAGAGGGCCTCACTAAGTAGAGAGAGAGAGAGACAGGGAGAGGGATAGAGAGAGAGAGAGCTGAGGCTGGCCACGAACCAGGATCCTCGGGTCTCCGCCTCCCAAAGTACTGGGATTACAAGCGTGCGCCACCACGCCAGGCTTAGTTCCATAATTTATTAAGGATTACAAAATGATTACATCCTAATTCTATCATTTATGAGTTGAAATTCAGATTTAACACTGTCTCCAGGTCTTTTTAGTGAAGAAACCAAGGATTATTTTAAAGATAAAGTACACTACATGCTTTTTAAGATAAAATACATATATACCCACCCTTCCGTTTCTAATTGAATTCAGATCTACACGAATTTTGTTTTACCTGTTCTACTTTATAGTTGGATGTTCCTTTCCCAGTCTGAGAAACCTAGTTGTCAATAGCAACAGAAATGATAGACTATATCTTCATTTGCTTTGACCTATAATGCAGCAAAAATCCATCATTAAGATTATGGTCAATAATATCATTACAGAAAATGTTTTAAGATTCTGGGTTTTTTTTTAATTTCTTTTTCTCCTCTGGGTGTATAATAGAAAGCCTGTTCCCATCAAATTAACTGAGTTTTTAAGTCTCTTAGAGTAGTTCTTCTCTGTTTGATTATCTCATCATAATATATATGTTGTCAATATATGCAAATTTTGGGACGACTTTAGGAAACTTTCTTTAAAAAGCTGGGAATTTGGAACCAAGTTTAGAAGTACCATGTATGGCCTGCTAAGCAACTTCCTTCTATATTTCCAACTAAAATAACACCCATGTCTTGTTGGCTTGGGGAAAGGGAATCAACTGAACTGCCACAGATAAAAAGTCCAGGAGTAGCCTGCTCTTTATCCCTATGTCCCCCTTCCTTTGTCACTCACCTCACTTGCTCTTGCTTTCACTCTGTTCTGTTTTGCTCGTTGAGGCTCACTCTTGCCATTCTTTGTGTGGTGGGCCCAAAAAGCATTAGGCTTCTAACTTCAGCATTGCAAAATCAGAACAAAATGAGCTTCTCTTTTCCTAACAATTTCACAAATGTCTGGAACAAGGATCTCACTGCTTCCGGTATAATATATACTTACCTAAAACAATCACTTTTGGTGGAGAGAGAAATGCATTGATTTTCTTAAGCCCAGGCATATATACTTATTGACTAGGGAGGGAGGGAAGAGTTTCTTCAGTGGAAATTCCCTGTACTCTTATCAGAGATAACAAATTAATGTTGGGTGGGCAAAAGCAGTACATGCCAGGGTCATTTATTAAAAAAAGATACTCTGATAATTAAAATAAATTTACTATGTTAAGGATTTCATCATCAGATAACACAGGTTCACAGCAGCTGTTGACACTGTATAATTGGAATTCCACAGTTTTAGAGCCAGAATGAATGATAGAAATTGCTTTGTCTAGGTTCTTTATTTGAATTGAATGGAACTAAATTCCAGAAATTTACCACCCAAACACCAGGAAGATTTCAATACATAGGAATATGAACAGAAGTAAATAAATTCTTGACCTGTGACTGGACTGATGGTCATCAGAAGGGCCCAGAAGATCACATTTTCATGTTGTCCTTTTTTTTTTAGGAAACCTCTATTTTTGGACATGACTTGAAGGACCCTTTCAACTAACTGCCCCCTTCTCTGGCATATGCACTCTGCACACCCATTGTATTTACTGAGGGCATGCCTAAGTGAACATGGCTAGATTGGCTTCCTCCTCCTATGTATACAGATAATGAGGCTGGATGTAAACATGTATCCCATGACCAGTCAACAACCAGAGGAAAAATCATAGTCTCAAATAGAAAATTTGTATACTGAGAACACATAGATTGGGGTCACCTAGGTATGAGAATTAGACATGGATGTTCATGGATTCTTAAGACTAGTAGATATGTTGAATCATGGAAAGAGAAGCAAAATGAAAATAAAAAGAAAAGCAAAATTATGGAGAAAATAAAATGCCTAGTAGTTGCCATCGATTTTGGAGAAGGAAAGGGTAGACAGGTGGAATACAGAGAATGTGGGGGCAATGAAACTATTGTGAGTTATACTGTAAGGATGTATATATGTCTTTAAACATTTGTCAAAACCCACAAAATATACAACCTCGAGAATAAACCTGAACATAGGCTGTAGACATGGGGTAGTAATATGTCAGTGTAGGTTCATTAACTGTAACACATGTACTGTTTGGGTGGGGATGTTGATACTGGAAAGGCTGTGTGTGTGTGTGTGTGTGTGTGTGCACGCGTGCATGCAGATGTGTGTGTGTGGTTATATGGAAACTCTCCATATTCTCTCCACAATTTTGCCATGCACCTGAAAGTGCTCTAAAAATAGTCTACTTAAAGAGGGTAAAATAAGAGAGTAGTTATTGTTCACCATTGTTCATTGAGTACTTACTGCTCACAGGCATTTTTTTCAAGTTCTTTGCAATGAATGATTTATTTAATATGGAAAATAAACCCTCAAGGTCGGTGATATTTTACTGATGATGAAATTGGCAGAAAAAGGTCGTTACATAACTTACTGAAGACTGTGTAAGTAGAAAATAACTAAGCAGAAGTTTAAACTCTAGCACTCTGGCTCTAGAGCCCATGCTCTTAACCACATGATACTGTGTGGGATTTGTTGGAGAAGAAAGAACATGTGACTCTTAGAGAAGGAGAAATGATATTGAGTTCTTAATGCCTTTCATGCCAGATCCTGTAAAGTCTACTGAGAATTTGGTTTCTGGGACTATGACGTTTCTTTACATGAGCTAGCTACCTCCTTAAAACCAAATGCTCTTAGGTTGACATGACTAAATGGAATGTTTTATTGTGACTGAAAGATGCCTGTATGATAACTTTTTCACCTGATGTAGCCAAAACACCCCTGATATATTTTCTCCAGAGGAACTCCTGTTGAAAATTATAGAGATTCCAGTCCTGTCTGAAACAAAGGATAAAAGGTGTATCTCTGTTTTTGATTTGAGAAAAAAATCATGTTGACCTTTGTTGATATGGCTCTGTAAATTTTTACATATAGAGAATGATGTCCTAAGAAGTATGTTGTGCTTAATACATGTTTTTGGCCTACCTGGAAGTGCAGATCTCTTCTTCCAAAAGTCAAGAAGATGCCGATTCCCTAGAACTCTGATTTAAATATGTATAGTAGGATGAATTAGCCTAATATAGTATAGAGTAATATATGTTTATTTAAAAAATGGATAAAGTACGCACACACACACACACACACACACACACACACACACACACCAATGACCAAGCTAAATTCATTGAAATCTATTCTGTGCATAGATAACTTTAAAATTAAGCCTTTTTTAGTGCAATATATTTCCAAAGCAAGTGAAAGCAATGAGAAAAGAATTAAGACATTAAAAAGATGTATTCATTTAAAAAGGATATATTCATCATGATTTAAAACTAACTTCCTAAAGAAAAGCTCAAATACCACAGGTTTGTAATATAATAGCTGTGTTCACTTCTTTTAAAAGGTCCTTTATATTAAGTTGGGGCATCAGAAATTTAAAAAACACTCAAAGAACAAAATGGACATGTAACAAAATGGACATCTAACTCAAAAGACTGAGCTCTTGCAGCTCCTTTTGTCTGATTTGGAGATGAAGTTAGTGCTATACTGCTCGCCTGCTGTTCCCCATAGTCCTCTGAGTATCAACATTTACTTGGCCCAACTTCTCAGAGACTAGTGGTTCCCTGTAAGCAGCAAATTCTCCAAAGGAAATTAATTAGTGATACTCTTTACAATATATTAATCAGCACTCTCTTGGTTAAAGGAAACTGGGAGTGAGGTCTAAATTCAGAATCCTTTAAGTCAAAGGCTTTAAAACAAAACAAAAATGTGACCTACACTTCTCCCTACAGGAAGCTTTGGAAAGGAGATTTGCTATGTATTACTTTAACCAAAGACCAAAGGAAGAATTTACTGGTTCAAGTTCCCAATGAACCATATGTCTTTCATGTATGAGTTACAAAGAAGTCATACTCAAACTTCTTGGCTCCAAAGAAGGGATACATCCTCTTTTGTGAAAAGGGCAAATAACTCTTTAACAACTACTCCGGCTGGTGAATTGTTAATGGCCCTATCATGAAGGGTTTAGGTGATGATCTGGGAGATAATTGAGAAATTTGGAATGCTCATCCTTCTCTACCAAACTTGGCTTATGTTAGTTCTGAGTCAAGCTGTGCACCTTTTCTTACTTCTTTTGTTAAGCTATGGCACCAAAAGGATTATGTATCCAAACAATTTTAGAGAACCGTCTCACCAAGAGAAAAGTAAGGGGCTTAAATTTATTGAATACTGCTGCATTTAACCTATTTAATTGGAACACGTTAATTAGATCTAATTGCAAAGTTGTTTTAATTGGAAAATCAAGCATTGCACTGATATTGGTGTGCATGATTAAACAAAGTAACTGAGGTCACCAGTAGATTGTGTAAGAGTCACGCCTGTGATTGATTAAGTATGAAAGTTAATCAATTTAATTTATGGGGTTGATGTTGATTCTTTCCTTTTGAAATTGCCTGTTCGTATCTTATTTTTATCAAGATACTGTGTTTGGAATGTCAACTAAACTACAGTAGCACTTCAATTTGTTTATTTTGGTATAATGATGTGTTTATTTCTGATCTAAGTAATTTTAGCATGGCTTTTGTGTCACTAATTAAGATTTTCAAGTTACTCAAGATAAAATTAGATTTTCTATTAAGAAAATTCAATTTTCTTGGAGAAATAATTCAGGCAACATGGGAAACTTAACCTATTAGTTCCATTAGTGGAGTTGATGGTTTATTGCCTTAAAACATATGCCAGACAGCTCGGGAACAAAGGTGTCCCCTTTTTATAATCATCTCCGTGTCAATGTGCTTTATACTTCCCAATGACTATGATGATAATTATAATCATAATGAGAAGATGAAGCACATTTATATAGTACTTATTATGTGCCAGGCATTGTCCTAATTTCATTAAACATAATAACTAATTTAATAACTTAAATTATGTAAATGCATTTCCTTCTGGGGACTTTCTTTTGTCAAAGTCACAGTACTAATATCTTCTTATGTATTGGATGCTGTCTCCAGCACAGTTGTGAACATTTGTAGTTAAGTCATTTACAAGGTAAAATTGTTAGCCGAGGTCACAGAGTGAATAGGCACAAGATACATTTTTTATTTAAAATTCAGAAAACTGACCCAATTTATGGGATTGAATCTGTGCCTTGCATCCGTCCGGAATCTCCAGAGAAGCAGAACCAATAATATCTGTATGTCTGCAATGTTGATCTAGCTCCCTGGAGGGTGGTGCTTAGCTGTTCTAAGTTAATTTTCACTGTCACTCCACTTCTGGTTAAAAAAGATACCTCCTTTAAGGATTTCTTTTAAGGAATTGGGTCATGTGATTATAGGGGTACTGGCAAGTTGAACATTTATACTGCAGGCTGGCAGGCCAGACAAACAGGCAGGAAATCATGCTGGAGTTTTGAGTCTGAAGTCTGTAGGGCCATTCTGCAGGCCTATAACTCAGGTAGGAGCTCATGCTGTAGTCTTGAGGTAGAATTTCTTTTTCTCAGCCAGGCGTGGTAGCGCACGCTTGTAATCCCAGTACTTGGGAGGCTGAGACAGGAGGATCGCAGGTTCACAGCCAGCCTCAGCTACTTAGTGAGGCCCTCCGCAACTTAGTGAGACCCTGTTTCAAAATAAAGAATAAAATATAGGACTGGGGGTGTAGCTCAGAGGTAAAATTTCCCTGGGTTCAATCCACAGTACCGCAAAAAAATTAAAAAAAAATTTCTTCTTCTCCCAAAATCTCAGGTATTGCTTTTAAAGCCCTCAATCAATTGGAGGAAGACTTCCTTTATTAATGGGGAGGATCACCTGTATTTAAAGACAACTGAATACAGATATTAACATTTCTCTTCCTTTTTTGGGGGGGATACTGGGGATGGAATCCAGAAGCACTATACCTCTGAGCTATGCCCCCAGCCTTTTTTTTTTTTTTTGAGACAGAATCTTGCTAAATTGCTGAGGCTGGCCTCAAACCTGTGATCCTCCTGTACTGCCTTCCAAGTACTGGTATTACAGGTGTGTGCCACTGTGGCTGGCGATATTAACAGCCTTTAAAGCAATACCTAGATAGGTGTTTGATTTAATAACTGGGTATAATAGCCTGAGTTGACAAGTAAATTTAACCATCTTGTACTTCTAATTTATATGAATGTAACACCTAATTGGAAGAAGTCATGGCAATTAATATATCACTAAATATAGTGAAAAAATCTATATAGTATTCTTCTACAGCTAGATAGAAGTCCTAATAACTTAGTAATAAGCTTGAAGTGTTAAATACATTTCTGGGAAACACTGAAGATTGGTGCACTGAACATCTTATTATTTTTCATCATTTCCTATCAATTTTCTAACTTTCTTGCCATCTGGGGGTCATGGAATTCAGTTTTGGCCCAAAAGACCTAATAAGGCAGAGCATTGCTGAGGAAGGGATGCTGTCATGGGAAACCTTGTATTTTTCTTCTATAGAGAACTAATAGTGCTACACGGGTTGTCCTCTTCCCTTTCTTCTTCTGTGAGCTCTAGAAATAAAACCTCAAATAGCAGAAATCACTGGAAAACATGAGGATATAATCCAACATGGTAATGATGGCAGAGCTAGGTCAGGGGGAGTTGGCCTCCAGGAGGGTAGTGCTGAGTTATGCACTAAGCCAATCCTCACTTTCACTCCATTTCTTGTAATACATGAAAAATAAAATCCCTGTTTTAAAGCTATTGCAAGTTGTGTTTCCTGAGCTTCTTGGTTGTTCTGTTTTGTTTTGTTTTTTTCTTGGTATCTGGACAGAATCCTAACAGAAAGTTTTTATTTGATTTAGTAGTAAAGGGAGAGTGAGTCTATATTTATTGAATATGCAAAGCAAATTGTGACCTAGAATTGAACCATCATCCTTCACAATCAATGTCTTTTTATCAGAAAAGGCAACACTAAAATAACCTGAAAGTATTAAAACTTTTAAAAGCCAAATCAAGGGCTCTTACAAGAATAAGCAATATTGACTATAAGGTACTATGAAATCATGTATCTATTGTTCTGAGCTACATTACTATCTCCATTCCTTAGTAACTGACAATACATAATCTCTAATATAAAACATAATAGTAACTATTTGCTATGGAATCTTGAAGAGAAGTGCTTTAAATTAGCTTGAGGAAAAAAAGAAATAAGGGAGATACAGTCAGAGGTGTCATGTGAGACTCCTTATAATTGATGCTGAATTTTTTTTAATTGTGAGGTAGATTAGGTCCTCCCTTCTCAGGGCTAAATGGGAATGATAGTGGTGTCAAAATCATAATCTCAACTTTTCTCTGCTCTCATATCATGTTTCATGTCTGCTACATATTCATACAGAAATGTAATATATATTGAATCATTGAATGACAGAATAGTGTGCCTGTTAAACATCCAAGGTACTGGAGGTACTCATGTTAGAAGTGCTTACAGGAGGAGACAAAAATAACAAGACTTAGCCTGAAAAGGAAGTTTCAAGAGAACATATGGGAATTCTGTGAGATCTTGAAGTATATAATTAAAGACAACACCGATTTATTTAGCCAAATCAAGCCTACAAGTGCTAGGACACTTCTTGCCATTTTTGAGTACAAAAAGTTATATATAGAGACATCTTTTGCAATTTTGAGATTTTAAGTTATAAATACACATATGCATGTGTATATAAAATAAGAACGAATCTTTATTCAAAGTATGTTCCCAATCTTGAGGTATAAATATAGGCCGATCTTGGCATTTCTACATGTTACCTTCTGTGTGTTCGTGATAACCACCTCCATTATTCAAAGGACCATGACCTGGATGTAAAGTAAGTGACACAGACAGTCAATGCAATGTGTAGTAAAGATATTGCTTGCAAACATAAGTCAACATTTATAAATTTAGTGATTTTGCATAAGATTTCCTTGTTCTTGGTTCTCTTGAATAATAGAGGAAAAGTGTCAGCAATGGATCTGCTTTTCAACATCGTATGAATTGGCTGGAGCTAAGGAATGGGTGCCCCAATAGATTGTGTGTGGAATCAGAATTCACTGAAGTCCCCACCATTCTCTACTCCCTTCCTAATAGACACTTAACTAGATATCTTTAATTGAGGAAGTTGAGTTATTGTTGACATATAGAGAAGTATAGAAATACATCCCTATGCCCATGCCTC
Organism: Glis glis; assembly: GCA_004027185.1. Lineage (NCBI taxonomy): Eukaryota > Metazoa > Chordata > Mammalia > Rodentia > Gliridae > Glis > Glis glis. The sequence continues at coordinate 23,339 of PVJS01002213.1, forward strand.
TATCTAAAAGGGAAACCAAAATAAAGACCAAAAAGACCTCATGCCTCAAGGAAAACAGGATAAAACATTTTTAATAAGAGATTAAAGAATATTACAACATGTTTCATAGCAATTTAATAGTATATTTTGAACTATGCAGCCCAATATGTAACCATGTTCCATATGCAGCTCTAGAGCATTTGGAATGAAGATAGTTTAAGTTGAATACGGGCTAGCAGTTGAATAAATGGGAGTTTGAAAACTTAGTGAAAAAAGTATGTAAAACATTTCTTAAATAACTTTTAAAGTAATTATATATGGGAATAAAACTGTAGGAGTTATATAAATTATATTATTAAATTAATTTCCCCCATTTGTTTTTATTTTCTTAATATGATTACTAGAAAAATTTTAAGTTCCATGAATGAATGGCAAATGTCACTTGGCTTGCTAGTGCTAATCTAGAGGACAGTCTATCTAACTTCATTAGATTCTGTATGCATGTAAGATTTTAGTTCCTGATAAATGATTTAATTTTTGTATTAGGTCTGTTTATCAATATGAAAAGCATATAAATTCAGATCTACATAAATGAGAAATTACTAGATATTTCATAAATGTCTTGAAAAACTGGGAAAGTCATAAACAAATCCCACAAACTATCTTTTAGAACAGACTTATCAAATACTTAGCTATCATGATATAAAAGACTTGTTTTACTCATATAAAGATGTCTTTGAGAGAATATTAAGAGAATACTTGATTTGCAAAATAAATCAGGATATTAGTTTATATGCAGATATTTAAAGTTATTTAGACACAACTTTAAGATAACATACTACAGATCTACAAATCATTACATGTATAGGATTTTAGATTTTATAGATTTTCTAAAGTATTTCATTCTCTACATTACCTTACATCCTGAAATCCAGGGATATTTCTGAATTTTAAAAATTACTATTTCTCTAGTGAAATGTATGAAACATTGTAATAAGTGGAGTAGAGTTGATATAGTGTGTCACATCAGTCCAAGTTAGGAATATTTGACAAATAAATTCATTTCAGACAGGTTTTACCACCAAGTGAATTGTGAAAAAACTCTTAGACCCAGAGATTGTTTTGGATTTTGGAATTGTGGGCAAGGAGTTGTGAAGTTGTAGTGTATTAATGCTAAAGTTCATATTATGTTAATACTGTGTCTAATCATTTGTTAGCTAAAAATCATAACAGTTTTGAGATTCACAAAAGTGCCTATTAGGATTATTTGGTTTTATGATGGCATAAGAGTAAGAATCAAAGAATTTCTCCATAACCAGCTGGAAAAGAGAATCTGTGCCATTAAAATATTTAGATGCTTAAAGACAGACTGACTTGTTTTATCACTCCATCTTTTCTATCAGTCAAATCAGCCCAGTTCTCCTGTCTTTAGACACCATTGTCACCAGAAATAAGAAAAGATAGAAAGAAGCAAAATAGTGATAGAAATGTGTAACCTAAATGTAAGCACAGAAAGGCTTTTTGATAGGAATTGTCCATTTTAGTGTTACTATTTTAATATATCAGAAATTATGCCTTTTGTATCCTAAATCGATTAACCAAAGCTCTCTTAATCTGAAAAAAAAATCATAGCTGTTTTATTACTTAAAACGGTACTGAAAAAAGCATGTTGAATTATCCTGGATCTCTCCTTTGGCATTTAAATATACATTTTCCATAGTCTTCCTTTTATAGTCTTAATTCAGGCCATGGATAGGCCTTTGAATTACTGTTTCTCTTTCTTTCCTCCCACCCTTCCTCTTGCTATGGTAATCCTCCTAGAGGCCAAATCTCCACACTGCCTCTAGTAGGACTACTATAGCAGGAACATGGGATGATTCAACATGCTTTTTCAGTAAGATTTTAAGAGGCTTGGTTAATCTCATCATTGAATTCTTGCAACAAATTCTGATTATAAAATGGTAATCAGTACATCAGAATTTATGAAACTTGCCCAAAGTCAGAAATCTGGTAAGAGTTTCCACTTAGGATTAGACCTGCAGTCTGAAGAAATATTGTCTGAATATCTTGTTTTCTTAATGTCATTTTCTTTCAGGGGAATTGCCGTTGGTTAATTAAACCATTAAATCATTTTCTATATCTTCTGGAGGATACTCTAGAGAATTCCGGCATGTAATCGTTTATATAATGGGGCTACAAGTTTTCAAGTTATGAAAGCTACACAGGTTTTGTTTGTTTGCTTGCTTTTTATTATCAGCACTAATCAATTTGCATCTCCTTTGAATGCTTTTTAGTTCTCTTTCTGTCCTGATCTGTCTATATCTCCAGTCCATGTTAAATGTTGAATAGATGAGAAGTGGACTTTAGCCCTCACTTATTTATGGGAAAAAGCATTCAGTCTTTGAGCATTAAGTATGATGTCAGCTGCAGGTTTCTGTAGATGACCTTTATCAGGCTGAGAAAGTTCCCTTCTATTCTTACTTTGTTGTAAATTTTTATCCAGAATGGTGGATGGGTTCTCTCTAAGGCATTCTCTGTAGTTATTGAAATGGTTATATGTTTTTCTTTCTTGTTTCAATTTCTTACTATGGTGCATTACATTATTTTTTAATATTAAATTGCCTTTCAATTCTCAAATTAAACTCCACTTGCCCATGCTGTTTATTCCTGCTTATATATTACTAGATACCTTAAATATAAGAGTGAGCATTTATGTTCTTGAGGGATACTGGCCTGTAGATTACTTTCTTTGCATAGCAGTTGTCAGGTTTTATATATATTTGTGTGTATGTGTGCGGTACTGGGAATTGAACCCAGGCGTGTTCTACCTCCGAGCTATACCCCCAGCCCTATATTTTATCCTTTATTTTGAAACCGGTCTCACTAAGTTGCAGAGGGCCTCACTAAGTAGCTGAGGCTGGCAGCGATCCTGGATCCTCCGGTCTCCACCTCCCAAGTACTGGGATTACAAGCGTGCGCCACCATGCCCGGCTAGGTTTTATATTAAGGTGAGATTAGCTTCGTAGAATGAATTGGAAAACATTCCATTGCCTAAACTACTCTGGAAGATTTTGTGTAGAAATGGTATTGCTCTCTGTTAAATGTTTGGTAGAAATCACCCGTGAAGACATCTGACCTTAGCATTGTCTTTGTGTGAAGGTTCTTATCTACAACCTTAATTTCTATAGTGGTTACAGTGCTGTACAGTTCATATATTCTGTTCTCAAGTGAGATTTGGTAGTTCGTGCCTTTAAAGGACTTTTTCCTTTTCATGGAAATATAGACAGTATCAGCATAACATTTTTCCTAATACCTCTTGTTTCATTTTTAATTTCTGCAATATCTGTAGCAATGTCACTACTCTTATTCCAGATGTTTCATCCATCTTTTTTGATTGGTTTGGAGAAAGAGTTGACAATTTTATTGATATCCTTAAATAACTAGTTGTCTGTTTCATTGTTTTTCTTATATCATTTCTCTAGGTTTCATGTAATGAATTTTCACTCTTGTCTGTATTACTTCCTCACTTCTACCTAGTTTGGGTCTCATTTCCTATTATATTCCTAGTCTTAAGGTGAACGGCAATGTGGTTGGTTTGTGCATTCTTCTTTTGGGACATAATGTTCAATACTATAAATTTCCCACTAAGGGTTGCTTTCTCCATTCCAACATAGCTGCTAGGTTGTATTTTCATTTTAACCAGCTCAAAATTTCTGAATTTTTTTTCTGTCTCATATTTCAAAAAAGATGATGTGTTTTATAATTCCCACATGTTGGGGTTTTATTACAAAAAATTTGTTTTTAATGTCTAACTTAGTATCATTGTAGTCAGAGAACAAAGTTTCTATGCCTTACATCCTTTTAAGTTTATGAGACTTGATTCAAGGCACAAAATATGATCTATATTGATAAATATTTATTTGGCACTTCAGAAAAATATGTTATTCTTATTTTGTTGGGTAGAGCATTTTATAATGTAAAATAGAAAAGTTGCTTTGTTGTATTGTTTAAATCTTCTATAATTTGATTTTTCTGTCAACCTTTTACATCAGTTATTGCCATGATATATTGAAATATCTTATTTTTATTATAAATGAATTCTTTTTTTAGAATCAGTTTCTGATACAAGTATTTTGAAGCTTTGTTGTTGGGGCACTTGGGATTGTTACTTCCATCCTCTCAATGGATCAACCCCTTTGTCTTTTTTAAAAAAGAACTTCTTTATCTCTGGTAGCTACTTGGTCTGCAAGCAATTTTCTATGATACTAATATTGCAATTCACCTTGCTTTTTATTAATATTATGATGACATCATTTTCCTTTTTTTTTTTGCACTGGGAATTGAACCCAAGGGTGTTCTACCTTTGAGCTACCCCCAGCCCTTTTTATTTTTTATTTTGAAATAGGGTCTCACTAAGTTGCTGAGGCTGCCTTCAAACCTGCAATCCTCCTGTCTTAGCCTCCCATGTACTGGGATTACAGGTGTGCACCACTATGCCCAGCTTCATTTTCTATTATTTTAATTTTACTGAAGTCATATTTTATTTTTAAGGTGTGTTATAGGCAGAATTTTGCTTCTTTATCCAATATGATAATTTCTGTACTTTTAATCAGAAGCATTGAGTTTATTTATAAGTGTAAATGTATCATCACGGTATTTTCTTGTAGTCTCATTTGTTCTTCATTCTCCCTTTCCCCTTTTAGCCTTTTCTGGATTACTTATTTTTTATGATTCCACTTTATCCCCCTTATTAATTCCTATTTATATAGCTCGACTTCCTTATTTTAGTGCAGTGAGCATCTCTTTAAATATAGAGACAAATCTAGAGCACTTCCACTGAACATTTTACTGGAGGTACTAGACCAACAGCAAGGCATGAGATGAAATACACCATGGAAGGTTTTAAAGGAGAAACAGACTTGGAATTATCTTCAGATGACTTTCTATTTAGAATACCCAAAAGAATCAATCAATAAATTGTTTGAGTCAGGATTGCTAAGTTGAAAGTCATTATTAAATAATTGTTTTTTATTCACTAGCCATCAGTTCTTAGAAATTTATCCCTCTACACTGTGTTTTTAAGTCAAGGGTCTAAACATTTATAGAGGAAGCATCCAAGATGGATGGGTGGTTATTTCTAATAGGTTTTCCTACCTCTTTAATCCCTGGCTTTATCTGTGAATTATATTCCCTCTAAATTGAATTATACCATAGAAACAAAGTCTCCCGTTCATTTTCTTGGTAAATACTTCAAGGCAAAATATCTGATTATTTTGCACTCAGTACCTCACCTGAATATACCTTACCTTTTTAATGATTTCATTTGAGCAGTGTGAAAGTAATTTATCTAATAATTTTAGTTGATTTCAGTGAGAAAATTTGTCCATTTCTATATTCCATATTTACAGCTGTATAAGTCAGTCTGTGTAATTCCTACAATGATTCAATGAGAACGACAAGACAGATTTTAGTAACTCCATCTCAAACATGAAGATTAATATTAATAAAGCAAATAATGTATCTTCTGTCTCATAGCTTATTTAATAAAGAAGATAAGTTAAAATGTCTTTTTAAAAATTTCTTTGTCTAGTACTTTTGCATGTAATACCCTGAATTAAACACAATAGTGAACTGTAATCTGAGTATACAATGGAGTGAGACTATTTAGTTAATGCATCTCTCTATCTATATATATTATATTATATATATTATATATATAGATTTATATTTGTATATAAATTATATATATATTATATATATATAATTTCACTTAAGCTTTCATTAGCTATTTCTTTAGGTCTATTTTTTAAACTATTTTTTAGCAAAAATCTCTTGAGCACCTACCATGTGTTTGCCCCCAGTAAATAAATAAACCATGAACACATAGTCCCTGTCTTTATAGGTTACAACTCTTGGGCTGAACATTGTAACTTAACTCATACTGGCTTAAAATTGAAAATAATTTGTTTCACAAAACTAAAACGTGCAAAAAATAGGAATAATTTCAGATGATCTTGATTCAGCAACTCAAGGGAGGTAAACTGAGGTCTGACTTCGCTCTGTTTCTCTACAATGATGTCAGCTTCTCCACTAGGCCCCACATGGTGTGCGGTAACCCTATTCCACTTGACTTCCCTCAAATGGCAGGTTCTAGGTTTCTTATTCTGACATTGTACTTTTTAAGGAAAAAGGAACAATCTCCTCTGCTAATGGATATTATGGAGAGAAAGTGAAAGTTCTCTCTCCTAGAAAACCACACCGAATATGTAGTCATGTTGTATCACCCTATTGGGAATACTTGTGTGAGACTGGACTAGTTACTGTTGAGGTAATGGGCATGCTGATTGGTATGAGCCTGGTATGGATGGTGGTGGTGATGTATCCAAACCATATGACTAACAGTGGCTTAGGGAAAAGGGATTTTTCCAAAGTCAGTTCAGGAGACTCTCAGAATAAGGAAAGTGCACAGTTGCTGGGGATGGGAACTACTTCTGCCCTCTGTTCTATTTTTCAGTAATTTATAGACCAGGGACTTTAAAAATTGTCACTAGAAATTATTAAACAATTGAGCAGAGTCAAGTAAAATATTTGAATCTTCAACCACAAACTGATATTAGACTATCCTTTTCTGACTGTACTTTCTTGTGGGTGCTGTCTCTGCTTGTTTAACATAACCAAAAGATTTGGATTTATTCCTATAAATTCTCACAGTGTTGGGTTTTTGCTGTCTTTCCTGCTTGTTGAGCCTTTTCAAAATCTTGGCTCTGTCAACTGTCATATTAACTGACCCTTCTAGTCTGGGGTCACCTGAAAATGTGATAAGTATGCCTTCTTTATCTCTCTCCACCACATAGATAAAAGCACTTCACAGGAAAGGCCAAGTATACTGGTTGAACTTTTTTTCTTTTTTTTTTCTTTTTTTTGGGGGGGAAGGGATTCAGGGACAAAAATTTGAATAAATAACCACTAGTACATGATCAAATTAAGGTAAAAACATTCAGTTTTTCTATTACTGCCCACAAGTTAGTAATGTTAATAACAAGCACTCACAACTATATGATTATGGTCAGGATTGAATGAAGATAAGAAATGAGATGAAGGTCAAGTTTATCTGCTGTGCAGATTTTATTGTTCAAAAATGAGATGATGATTTTGCATTTCAATACACTGCTTTGGGCCATGTCAAAACAGACAAAAGATGTGAAAATGTTGACATATGTGGTTTGTATCTATTGATTCTCATGTTGTAAAACCATACATAGTGAGAATTATTAGCCATCTACCAACAGCCCACTCTTTCTTCCCAGTTGGCTGGTGCTCTGATAGAGTAGTTTTGAGTTCTAGTTCATCCATCTGAATTTTTGCATGGCCTTTTTTAGTCTAGCCAGCTTTAATTTATGTGTACCTAATCTATTAATATACTATGAGATCTCACATTTAGTGGGGCATGCTGTGTGACTCATGTAATTTACTTATTGAAGACCCATTTCAAAGAGAAAATTTTCATTTGTTATACCAGGAATATGGGAAAGCTACCAACTCTGGAAAAATGCACATAGGTGAAAGAAGACAGATTTTTAAGGGGAGTTATTTTTCCTACCTCCTTGCGCTAGCACTATGTTTGCAATTTTTATTTTTATGTTTAGGTATTGGGATTGTTGAAGACCATACAAAAGCCTGATGCTTGGATGGCAATGAAAACTTAAGCTTCTAGATTAGATATTGCCAGATACTAAGGATACATATGGCGATAGCTCCTGCTCTGCTCTTCAGCTCTTTCTTTATTTTGACCTCTTTTTTTAAATATTCCCAGTTCCTTTCCTCATTCTTCATTTGTTTTTTTTTTCATTGTTTTCATTCATCAAAATGGAAAGCATTCTGATATTAAAGTATAAAACCAGTACATCATTAACTACTAAGTTTAGGATGACTATTAGAAGATTAATATTCTTTTTCTGAATTTTACTATTATTATCATCATTATACACTTTTCTATGTATTTCTATGTACTATCTAAATTCTGTTATTCCGTTCAACCCAATGTAAGATGTTCTCCATTTTGACACTTAAAATACATACTTGTAGTTTTATTATGGGCAGTAAAGTACACTATCAACTCATTTGGAAAAAAGAATCAGTCCATTTTCATTTTAACCTCTATTTTTACATTATGTCACCATATAATATTAATATTTATGTTCAAAAGAATACACATGCCACGTGTGGTGGCACACACCTCTAACCCCAGTGCTTGGGAAGCTGAGACAGAAGGATCACAGGTTTGAGGCCAGCACCAGCAACTTAGTGAAAACTTGTTTCAAAGTAAAACAATAAAATAAAATAAAATAAGGCTGGGGTGTAGCTCAGAGGTACACACACATAGAAATAATACACATATATTTTACGACACAGTGTATTATGCTTAGTGTTCATTACTTAGCTATGTGGATCTCTAAGACATTAAATTCACTTATAATTTAGATTATTGAAAATTGTTAATTTCAATACATTTGTAGTTATCAAGTTTATTTTTGGAAAAAAAACAGTGATAAAGGATAAAATAAAGGAAATCAAGTTTTAGCCCTTTACTTTTTAAAATACTTCTCATTTTATGAATTAATACCTTCCGTTGTTTGGGCTAAAAGTATCTGTGTGTGTGTGTGTGTGTGTGTGTGTGTGTGTGTGTGTGTGTATGTATATATTATAGTGAGAAAGAGAAGCAATAAAGAAGTGAGCCTCCTCTCTTACATTCATGAAAATAAAAGTCTCTTATCTAAAATGTACTTGTGATAATTTTGTTTTTTTTCTTTATGAAAATTTGATAGTAGATTTAGAGCTTTAAAGAAATGAATCAAATGATTGTCTTTCAAAACTGCAATATTTTTGGCCAGCAGCAGGACAATACCAACTTAAGTCCTTCGCACAAAAGTCTTTTCACAATTCAACTTGACCTTGAATGTGATTGCTTTTCTAGCTGCAAGCGCTGTTCTTAAATGTACGATGCCTCCTGCATTGTCAGATGGGTGGCAGATCTGAAAAGTGCAAAATTAGAAAGAGGCATAGAGCCAGGTGCGTAGAGTTTGTGAAGACCAGATCCAGTCCTGTTGTGAGAAGTGTTAACTGGAACAGATTGTTAGCCAGAAAAATGTCCCCCACCTTGGATTCAGCTATACCTATGTTCAGCAGGTTAATGCAGGCTTTACTTCTTTGCTTGAGGTGAAATTCTCATGAACTATAAATGCTTGTTCAGGACTATTTCCCTGGCTTTTCCTGGCAAGAGAGAGCCAGGGAGAGAAGAGCCCTAGGCTACAAGCATCCTGCTGACCAACTGTTGCTAGTCTTCACCTCAAAAATGAGGAGAGAATCAGGGCATCATTAGGAGGCATGAAGAATTTAGGTCTTTTGACAACTGTTTCTTTTTAAAGACCTCTCAATATTGCTGGGGTGGGGAGAATCTTCCAATCTGGAGATAGCAATCTCCTTTCTCTGTTTTCCTTTTAGAAATCGCTAGCAGTAAATCTTGGGCACTGTTGAAATTGGTGTGATTATTTGCAATGCCATAATCACTACAGGAAATAGTAGGGTTTTAAAGTAGAATTGTAACCTGAGTTAGAAGGGATTTATAGGAGAGTACTCTGAGATGGATTTGGGAGAGAGCTACAGACCTGGATCTGGATAAGTAGGACTAGGGGAGAGTTGTGTGGTCTCCCAAAGATAGAATCAGGTAGTGAAATTGCACATGGCATCTTGGAAAGATGTTAATATTAGAAATATGAGAAATTTCCCTCAAGATCATAGGCCAAGATATTTCCAAACACAAAGGACAGTGCTAGTTTATGTTTTTCTTGGTAAAATGATAGTTAATACATCAGGGGGCCAGGTCAAAGGAAAAAGAAGTAGCAATTAGAATAAGTGTGGTGGCCGTGGCACGTGAGGCTGGGTGGCTTAGAACATCTTCATCCCTTCAACAAGTGTTCACTGAGCCACTACCTTTTGTTCTAGGCACCACACGAAAAGCTACGGAGACTATCATGTATAAAACTATACACAAATAATAGAATTTCCATTCTAATACACAAGAATTGCATACATAAATACATAATTAGAGCTGTGCTATTGCTGGAAAGAAGAAAGAGATTAAAATAGAGAGAGCACATGATATACAGGAATGATTCCTTGAAAGCTGAATTTTCAGTGAAGAAAGAAAGAAAAAAAAGTAGAAGCTTATTTGGTGAAGCAGGGAGGAAAGACAGATCTAGGCAGAATAGAATTGACTGCCAAATATCTTATAACTGGAGGGATGGCATCAGTTATGAAGAATTAAAAATATCCAGAGTGAGGTGGGTACAATGGCACACAACTGTAATCCCAGTAATTGGGGGTCTGAGACAGGAGGATTTCAATTTCAAAGCCAGCCTCAGCAACTTAGTGAGACCTTGTTTCAAAATTAAAAAAAAAAATAGGGCTGGGGATATAGCTTAGTAACTTAGCAAGAACCCATTTCAAAACAAAATAAAAAAGGACTGTAACTCCACCCTTTTTATTTTATAACTCAAAGATCAAATGCCCCTGGGGTTCTCAGAGGTAGTAACTCAAAGGTAGAATGCCCCTGGGTTCAACTGCCAGTACTACAATAAATAAATAATAAAAATACTCAGAGTGGATGAAACTAAGAAATGAGAGTGAGTATAGGAGAAGAGGATCCAGACTGTGATTATTCGGGGTATATAAGCCAAATAATAAAACCTTTCCTCTAATTTAAGAGAATTAAAGTATGAACTTCACAGGTACCAGTAAGAGCAGATGTAAACCTAATGCTCCTCTTTTTAGAAAGTGATGAAGATAATGTCTCAATCAACATTTTCACTGCTATAATACAAACCAACTGGACATACAATTTAGAGGAAGGAAGATTTATTTGATCACAGTTTTTCAGAGATTTAGGAGTTTCAGTATGTCTGGCCTGGTCTACAGAGCTCATGGCAGAGGGAAACAAAGAGAGGGAGAGAGCAAGGGATCTGCTGCTCACATTCTGGAGAGGGGAAGCAAGGGAATAAGCAAGCAAAGGGATTCACAGGCAAAAACACAGTCCTTAAGGTCACCCTCCCAGGGAACCACCTTCTCTAGCCACACCCCACGTGCCTACGTTACCGTTACCACCCAGTAAATCCATTACAATAGATTTATCCACTGATGAGATTACAATTCTCATGATTTAATTGCATCAACTCTGAATAATAATACATGAGCTCTTCAGAGGAAGTTCTATATCTAACCGTAACAGATGAGTTGGTCCAGAGAAGTATTGAAAGAGGGTGAAAGAATGAAAAATATAGACTCTTTGGAGAGAAAAGTTTCAAGCAAGTTAATACAACACAACCAAGTAACCTCTATGCCACAACCATCAAATAGCAATGTTTGTCATGATTTCTTCCTTGTTCATGATAAAGGCCAGTACACACACACACACACACACGTGTGTGTGTGTGTGTGTGTGTGTGTGTGTGTGTGTGTTTGGTACTAGGGATTAATCCCAGGGGTATTCTACCTCTGAGCTATATGCCCAGTCTTTTTTATTTTTGTTTTGAAACAGGGTCTTGCTAAGTTACTGCACACTGGCCTGAAACCTGCGATCCACTTGTCTCAGCCCCCCAAGTACTGGGATTTAAGGCTTGCATGTGCCACTACTCCAGGCTGAGGGCCAGTACATCTTGAATATAAGTGTATAAATGTTGGTCTGTGGCTCAGGTTCAGAACTTTCAAATGGTTCTCATTGTGGAAGGAATAAATCTTCTCATGGAAAATGCATGTGTCAGGAGGCCACTGAAAGGAACTGGAAAGGAGAAAAGTGCATTGAGTGGAGGGGGGAACCAAAGCTTTGGCAGAAAATGGTTCTTTCTTTCCTGGTTGCTTCTTTTCCTATAATGCATATAAGTCATGTTCCTGCCCCAGCTTTCTGTGACTTTGTGAAAGGAAATGGTTAATGAAAGAAAATGTAGAGTATTAAAGTATAGAAAACAGAAACATCCTAGAATCCTCATATTTAATGTGTTTGGCCTTATAAGGAAGATTATTAGACATGCAAATCTCAGACCTCAATTCAAGTCATAGATATCAGAATCTGTATTTAATAGATCTCCAGGTGATTGGATGCATACAAAAGTTTGAGAATCTGTTTTCTAATGTCTACAAAGCATCTCAGAGGTGGTTGAGAGGGGCATTGTGCTGTTGCAGAAGCTTTGGAAAATGGTAATCTTTTGGTTGCTCTGCCTCCTCCTGCATAAACAGTCTCCAAATGATGCAGAGTGTACACTTTCAAGTGTGGTAGATATGCTTAAGCTCCGTGTTAGTCCAAGGACTGTTTTGTGCCATCCAGAATTGAAATAAAAGTAAAGCAATCCAACTTCTAAAAATAATAATGGATGAAAGTAAAATTGATAGCCATGACAAGTGAGAGAGAAAAATGTAAGTCTGAATTCAAATTTTATAAAAAAGGAAACTATCTGAAAAGTTGGGAGTAAATGGGCTACTAACCATGAACTTAAGACTGAAGATCAAAGGCCTTTTTTTTGTTTCTCCAACCTCTCTATCTATAGAGGTTCTTAGAATCCCCCCCCTTTTCCCATTCAGATCAACCTATGGATCTGTTTACGTAGTCTTTTCAGTCAGATGGAATCTGCGTTGGGGGCTCTGGAAGGCTGCACTGGAGCCTGCGTCTAAGGTGGTTTATCACATGACTGGTAGCTGGTGTGGTTTTCTAATGGTGGTGTGTTTATTGGAATAGATCCACCTAATTTTTCTATGTGGTTGACTTCTCATTTTAGTGAGGGAGAAAAGGAGAAGAGAAGACAGGAGGGGAGGGGATAAGAGAAGAAAAGGAAGGAAAGGGGTAGAGGGTGGGTGAGAGTGGGAGAGAGGACAGAAGGAAAGATATCTGTAAAGAACACTAGGCAAACTTAAGCTGCATTTCCACAGGTAGAACAGAATATATAATTACTACAAATGAGATGCTGTTTTTCACCCCGCCCTATATATAGATTCATTTGCATCGTCATCTCATCTGCTAAATGTCATTTTTAAAATGTGAATTTTTAAATGTCAGCTAACAAGGAAGTTTGACTACTCAGTCTCTCCTGTTATTCTGACTTTACCAGTCTATCATTCAGGACATTTTAGAAGCTGATTGCTGATATTCCTAATTAAACCTTGGTGTGTGTAAATTGATTTCAGGAGACAAAAATAAAACATGTGGTATAGAATCTGCTTGCTAGTTTGGTTCTATATCCCCTTTTGACCAAAATACATTAAGCAGATTTGCACAAAGAAATATAATTGCAATATAATTGCTGAAACTTCCACTGAGCCACAAATTACACGCTCTTATAGACCACTGCTCAGGGGTTTCATAGAAATGTCTGCTTCAGATGGAAGATTGGAAAAGAACCTAAACCAACTGGAAAACCTCTACAGTCTAACTCCTTAATCCTATAATTCTAGCATCCATTCTGCATCAGACTTGAGCAAATCACCCTGGACTTTCTCCTCAACGCAAGCCCCTTGAATGCTTTCTAGAAGAGACTCAATTAATTGCTGTCTCCATTGTCATAATCAAATTATCCATTCTGTGAAAAATCTGACTTTCTAATTAATGTTGTAGCATATGTGCTTTAATCTGCCTGGTCCCCCAGATCTCTAATGAGACACAAACTTACTGCAAGATCTTTCTTAAGAAATAATAAACTGACTCGGCATGACACCATCACCTAATTAATAAGATGGTGACAATGTTGAATCCCTCTGCTGTGATTTTTCTGTAAAGAAAACAGTTTTGCACATTTGCAAGGGGACACTAGGAAGATGTAAATTTAGTGGTTAGCAACCTTTGACTAAACAAACAAACAAGAGATTAGATGGAATCAATACTGTCAGAGAGAATTTTCCCCAAATAGTCCAGGAAATCTGGAAAAGCATGGGAATAAATCTGTATCAAAGAAAATGGTCTGTTTATAGTGACATCTAGTGGTAATTGTTTTCATGCTCGCCCATTCCTAAATGAATTCCCCAGGAAGATATCAAATACAAAGAAGTTATTATTTTATTATTTTTATCAGTATAAACATGTAATTGATATAATGTGTGATTGGAGCAAGAGGAATGGATATTTCACAAAATTACATTTAATTAGTGTCATATGGGTATTTGAAGACCTATTTTAGAAAGTGATATGGGAGAATGAATTGTGATTGTGATAATGGTCACAAAAAAGTATAAGAATGTCTCTCCTCGGTTACAAATATGTATATTTCTTGGTGTTTAAACATGTGACTATGGATTTTTTTATATATTTTTTTCAGATGAATGGAATAAACCAATCATGAAACTTATGGTAGAAATATCTTTGTGAAAAAAATGAATCATCTCATGACAGATTTATCTTAAACTGAGATAACTGAAATAACTACATTGTGAAAGGGCTATGTTGTAGAATACTGACAATCCCAGTTATCTTATAGTTTCCACTGGAAGAGTTTAAGTCACTATGCTAAAACTGTGTGTGTGTGTGTGTGTGTGTGTGTGTGTGTGTGTAGGAACACAACAAGATTATTTGTTTTTCACGTAGGGTTCACATTTTCCTTAGAAAACATTTTTTTTTGGTACTGGGGATTAAACCCAGGGACATTTTACCTCCAAGCTATACCTCCAGCCATATGTATGTATATGTGTATATATATGTATGTATGTATGTATATATGTATATATATGTATGTATGTATATATTGCATATATGATGTATATATATTTTTAACAGTGTCTCACTGAGTTGCTGAAGCTGTCCTCAAACCCACAATCCTCTTGTCTTATCCTCTCAAGTACTGGGATTACAGGTGTGCGCCACCGCACCCAGCTAGGAAACAATCTTTTTGAAATATGGTCACAATGAAAAGAAGAGTAAAATTATGAAATAAATAAATTCCAGGACACTGAACTATGAAGCAACAATTTTTAAAAATTCTTGGCCTGTTACAAACCAAAAGGGTTATGAAAAGCCTGGCATGGTGGCGCACGCTTGTAATCCCAGTACTTGGGAGTCTGAGGCAGGAGGATCACAGGTTCGCAGCCAGCCTCAGCTACTTAGTGAGGCCCTCCGCAACTGAGTCAGACCCTGTTTCAAAATAAAGAATAGAAAAATAAGACTGTGGATGTAGCTCGGAGGTAGAATGCCCCTGGGTTCAATCCCCAGTACCGCCACAAAAAAAAGGGGGTTATGAAATTGCTAAATGTACCCTACAGCTCCTTCAGAACAAAAGAATTTTTACAGACAACACTAGTTTTCAGAGGAAGGCTTAGCTCTATGGGCGTCTTGACACGTGTCCTAGGAGGGTTCACAGAGCAATCCCCCCTGTGTATCTCTCTCCTGTTCTCTGCATCACTTTGGCCAGCCCTCAGTCATTACGGACAGAGGCCTTCACTAACAGTCTGTTCAACTGTCCTTTATGGACACCCAGGTGCCCACCACTGTAAATGAGTCTGAAGCAGCTAAAAGATCTTGATTCTTGAAAGTCCACATGCTCACTTTTTTTAACCAAAAAGTAATCTTAACCCATGTCACACAATTTCTATCCCTGGCACAGCCCACAGGACTGTCTTTCTGCAGTCGGCCTCAATATTTTATGGCATTAATCTAAAGTTTCAGAGAGTCCTTGAAGTGGAAGTCTGTTCACTTTGACCCCGCTGCACTTCAAGCACATAGAAACAGCTTTGACCTTTGAAGCCGCCTCTTCTCTTCACTGGATGAGGCCCTTCCAGCCTGACACCATGAGCGTTACTTTAAAAGCGCCTCGTTCCACTTTGTTCTCCCATGTGCTATCCACGCTACCTGAGAGTGTCATGGTGAATATTTTGAAAGAACAAGTGTGACAATAACACATCCAAGTTCTACTCTGAGCATTTGGGAAAACACCTCCTCTCTAGAATATGTAAGAAAGTTAAATAACTTGACTTTCTTCAGATAGTAAGATTCATCATTGAGGCATAAATTAGTTATACAGTGGCATGATTTAAATACAACTTCTTGCCCACCAAAGGGAATTATGGTAAACAGATTCATTGAATTTCTAGCCTAAAAATGTGTTTGGGTGTTCTAGGGCATAGCCACAGGCCAATTTCAGCAGCCTTTTAAATATATGAATTGAAAATGCTCTGTACATGTACCTAAGGATAGGAGGAAAAAATTACTTTGAACATCCATCCACAGGCTTGAATTTGACTGACTTACAAAATCTTCCTAAAGGAACGATATTAAAATTCAGTGAAAATGTGCCATGATACAACATGTCAGACCCTCGGTGTACACCTGCAGCCTTAAGAATAAGGGTAGTGCCCTTCTCTCACCTTTGGTTTCACTGTGTGCTGAGAAATGCAGCCTTGCCAGGGAAAGTGTCATCTTTTCCTGTCTAGAAATGAATCATCAGTGATTTTGTTAGTTTGACAGTGGCCAGGGACTCTGCAGTATTTTGCAAAAGGCATGCCGATGGCAGCCTGCAGTGAGTAGTGCTGGGAAGTGTGTCATGGACGTATTGCAATTTATCAGCTATAATTTTAAACATGTAATGGTGTCTTTATCTTAAATATCATGCCACCCAATATGTCACATATGGCTGCCCTGACGACTGTAATAAGTAGCACAAATGCCTTTTATTGGTTTACTCAGAGAATCATCAGCCACCTGCACCTCTCCTCCCTCTCCTTTCCCTAGCTGTCTTACCCTGCTTTTATTCCATTTAGCTGGATGCCTCAAGATGCATAAATGCAATCTCAGCTTCAGTCAGTTGATGTTCATCTTTCTAGGACTGACCCAGCTTTCAAGTTCAGAGCGAGCTCTGCCTTCTCCATGAAGGATTCTCTGATTATTCTAGCCTGGTGGTTTTAAATTCAACACACACATTAGAACCGCGGGGTAGGGGGGAAAGGGGAATGCATACTGATTTAATAAGTGGTACACTTATATAAATTAAGTGTTTGTAGTTACTTACAAGTAAATTACGTATATTTAAATTTATATTAAATATTGCATTTTATACATGTAAAATATTATATATTCAACTCCCCCCCAGATATTCTGATTTAATTATTCTGGGATGATATCTGGGTAAATGTACTATTTCTACAGGCACTGGTAATTCTAACTGTATAGCCATGATTGAGAATTTTGGTATCTTGTTTCTGTCCCACAAGCAATAGTTTTTTTTTTTTTTAATTGGGGGAGAAGAAGGGGAATGGGTGAAATGTTGTACAACCCAAAAGAAAATACACATAGTGAAAAATGAACTTCCCTTTTCTGCCTTATTTCCAGCCACTCAGCTGCTGTCCCCAGAAGCTGCTACTACTCTTACCAGTGTGTCATATCTCCTTCCACAGATAATATATTCACAGATATGATTATTTTTCTAGCAAGTTCTCATCCTGCTCCTCTTCACTCCTACCATACAAAAGATAAGATACTATACACATTCATATGGGTATTCCTTTTAAAAGTATTTGACAAGGCATATTAACACCTTTCCCTATCAGAAGACATAATTTTCTTTCCTTCTTTTTAACAATGGCACAGTATTCTACTCTACAAAGAGAACGTAACCCATGTGACTGGTCCTGTTTCAATATTTCAATCTATTCTTCCTGTTCAACACTATCGCATGTGTGAGAATAGCCACAGAATAAATCCTTAGAGTAGAAGTGCTGGAGCCAAGACGTTGTGTATTTCTCATTGTGATAGTTGGCTCCATGTCAGCCTCCACAGAGACCGGGTCACTTGACACTTCCACCAGCAATATTCAAGCATGATTTTTCTCTCTTTACAGTATAAGCATATCAACAAAATTTTAATAACTTCCAATTTGATAGGTGATAAAAAATAAACTCCATTGTGTTGCTAAAAGTCCATGTCTTCCCAAGGATGAGATTGGACTATTTTTTCTTATGTTTAACAACCATGTATGTCATCAACCATAGGTCATCTTTTGCATACTTTTTATTCATACCTATTCTTCATTCATTTTTCTTTTGGTTTGTCAATTTTTAACTTAGCCATTTCAAAATGTATTTTATATAAGAACAAATCATCCTTTTGTTTTGAGTTACATATGGTGTTGTTTTATCCCCCTCCCCTGCAGAATTGTCTTTATTCTACTGGAAGTAAAACTCTTCGTTTTTTTGTAATTGCTTGAGTTTTCAAACATAATAGAATGCCTGTACTTCAAAATTACTTAAAAATCATACATGCTTCTTATATTTTTATGTATTTACTTTTACATATAAATATCTGACCAATTTGTAATTGCTTGAGTTTTCAGACATAATAGAATGCCTGTACTCTAAAATTACTTAAAAATCATACATGCTTCTTGTATCTTTATGGTTTTACTTTTACATATAAATATCTGACCAATTTTGAATTTAACCTAAATTTATAATTTGTGTTTATTATCATTTTGTAAGTTAATATTTTACTTAAATTATGTATCATCTGAAATGAATTTAAGAATACATAAATTAATAAAACAATTGATTAAGTTTAAAATGCAAGAGAACAATGAAGAAAAGAAGAAACAAAAGGCAGAGATACCATGTGAGTTTAGTATACAAGTTAGCTATGATGAAGAAAAAGAGTCCCTCTAAAAATTAACCACAGATTAGCTATAAACTGTTTAATAGTGTGAGAAAGAAATATAGCATTATTAAATTCCACTAGAGACATTAAAAGTAATATGCCCTAGCATGGATATACACATACTTGTGTATATACAACCCTTATTTATCAGTGAAATAAAAGTATTTCCTAACACTAAAAATAAAAATAAATTTCTCTTCTCCATTGGCAGGCAAACAAAACAAAAAATGATAAGCTACATTCAGAAAACACCCTTAGACACTGAGAAAATTCCATTAATCTGTGTATTTACCATCCATTAAAAATGCTGACAGCATCAAAGCAAACACATATGCTACTATATCAGTGCCACATGGGATTCCAATGTGATTTTTATCAAAGCATAGATTTTTTTAATAATTATCTTGGGCAAGAATTTATTTTTAATATAAAGGAAAAAAAGGACAAGGTACTCTTCAGATATTCTCCAAAAAGGTAGTTTCT
Source organism: Glis glis (assembly GCA_004027185.1). Lineage (NCBI taxonomy): Eukaryota > Metazoa > Chordata > Mammalia > Rodentia > Gliridae > Glis > Glis glis. Next base: position 42,471 of record PVJS01002213.1, read on the forward strand.
TTCAACTGAGCTTTAAAAAGTACTGAGTAGATGCAAATTTCAAAAATACACTTCTTGCAGCCAGGCGTGGTGGTGTACATTTGTAATCCCAATACTTGGGAGGCTGAGACAGGAGGATCGCAGGTTTGTTGCCAGCCTCAGCTACTTAGTGAGGCCCTCTGCAACTTACTGAGACCCTTTTTCAAAATAAAGAATAAAAAATAGGGCTGGGGGTGTCGCTCAGAGGTAGAATGCCCCTGGGTTCAGTCCCCAGTACTGCAAAAAAAAAAAATACACTTCTTGCAAAAACACCTGGCTGGGCATTGTAGTGCACACTTGTAATCCCAGTACTTGGGAGGATGAGATAAGAGATTGCAGTTTTGAGGCCAGTGCATGATAATTGAAGGAGAACCTGTTTTAAAATAAAAAAATAAGAGAGCTAGGAGTGTACTCCATGTTAGAATGCCCCTGGGTTTAATCCTCAGTACTCCCCCCACCTCTCACACACACATACAGGAAAGAAAAGAAAGTATACCTATTCTCATTGGTCTATTACATTCAGGGCTTCGATCAGTAACGTTCTGTCCTGGCCCTCCTCCTGCCTCTTTTCTCTTCTGACCTTTCTCACTCTGGCTTGTTTTCTTTCTCTTGGTGTCCTACTATCCAGCATTTCTATCTCTCATCTCCATCTCTCTTTAACTTATTCTTCTATTATGGAACTCTTTCCCATTTCCTATTGTTTTTATTAACTCAATCTTTCAACTGTCTCACATATTCATCAGTTCTCTTTTTTGAATAGTGTCTCTATTATCCATAGCTCTTTTACTCAGCTACTATATTCTCATGGTACATATTTTTGCAGTTTCAACTTTATATTTTAAAATAATTTAAGACTTACAGAAAAGTTATGAAAATATAGTTATAATTTTTAATACATTTCTCTTCTTTCACATCAGTATTGCAATCCCTAATTTCTATTACTAGTTTTGTTTATTTTCTAATATTTATTCTGTTTCAATAATTGAGTTTCAGTAGGATTTTGGTATTCAGTTTGTCATCTATATTTTTAGAGCAACAATTTTTGCCTTTGGCTGCACTTTATAATCACCAAGGGAGCTTTAAGAACTGAAGTCTGGGTGCCACCACTGAGCTATTTAGATAACTGGTCTGTGGTGCTGCTGCTTTCGTTATAGGAGTCTTCCCAGCAGCTCAACTCTACCGGTCAACAATACTAATTAGTGCTGTTTATAATGATTGCATTTCTCTTTGTGGTCTGGATTGACTATGGGGAGTTTAATAAGCTCTACTTGGACCATATGCATTGGGGATGGTTAGATGATAAGGCTAGCCATTCTAGTCTTTTGGTCTTAGGGAGAGGGGCAGGGTTGGGGCTCCAGGAAGGAGAAATCCCCAGGGACCAGTAAACCATAGCTGACCATTTCCCTTTGCTGTCCTTTCCTCCGCCACCTAATCCATCTGGTGAGGAATTGACCTTTAACTGTTAGAAGTAAAAAGTTTTGGGAGCCGGCCCTCTTCTTAGATGGCAATTGACCATACATGAGGAATTAGAATGAGGGAGGAGCCAGGTGTGGTGGTGCACCCCTGTAATCCCAGTACTTGGGAGGCTGAGACAGGAGAATCACAGGTTCGAAGCCTATCTCATCAACTTAGCGAGGCTCTCCACAACTTAGTGAGACCCTGATTCCAAATAAAAAATAAATTAGGGCTGGGGTGTAACCCAGATGTCGAAGTAGAGGTATAAGGGTTCCATCCTCAGTAACACACACACACACACACACACACACACACACAAACACACAAACAAAATGATAGCTTAACATGTTATGGATTATGATTTAGGGGATTTGACATGAATATACCCAAATGCCTTTTTTGTTAATTTCCTATATCAAATGTTAAAATTTAGAATGGAGACTCTGAGTATGATCAATGATTCTCCAAGTAAAAATCCTCACTTAAAATGGTCCTTAAATATGAGACTTTGGAAAAAAGACAAAGCTTTTAAGTTGAGGTTTAAGAAACTAAAATTATATTAAAAAATCAAAACTGAATTTCAAGACCAAAACAGCTTTATTTTTTAGCTAAATGTTTTCTCTTGATATATTTGACATTTATAATGTTAAATTTCCAAAACTCCTGCAATCTTTTACTTAAATTTCTTCTTCCAAATTGTAGAAGTATTTACATCTGCATTCCTACAGGGAGAGGAGACAGGGGAATGTAAATTATGATGTATACTTGAAGAATAGTTGCTATTCTAATGCTTACTGCTAATAATCATGCCTGAAATATTCCTGAAGTAATTCCAGAATCACCACTAGTAAGTGATTAACAATAGCATATAAGTAGCGTAAGTATGTAGTTTGAAGTGGCAGAAAGAGTACTGTTTAATGATTTTGTTTAACTCTGCCATTTGCCATCTGTCTTCCTTCATAGTGTAGCAACCGCTGGATTAACCACTGCATGGAACTTAGCTGGGGCCAGACACTTGGCAAAAGATTAATGCATGGCATATGTAAAAATGCACTAAATTCCTTTAAAAACACAATTCACGTTATTCAGGGTGCTAGATAATAACAATATTAACTGGTAATGTTTATCAAACACTGTTGTATTATTGGAAACACTGTTTTGTGTGCTTTCTCTGCCTTTTTGTCTTTAACATTCATAATCTATTAGAGTAGACCTATTACTAATGTAGAAGACAAATATTTAAGTCAAAAAATCAATCACTTATTCAACAATTATTTATTAAGAGCCTAGAGTTTGATGTGGAGGAGGAAGGTGGCGATGGAGTAAGGTCCCTTAGGCAAGCTTGTCTCTAACTCCTCTCCGGGAGCTCCAAATTGAGCAGCTTCCCACAACCCAGACTACCTTCATGGGAGGTGGGAACTAAAGACAGAGAAACTCAATAATATCTACAAGGTTGCTTTTAAACACCAAGACTGAAAAAGGAAAAAGAAGCATCGAATCCCTGAACAAGTGGAGATGCGAGAATAATAGCATACACCACAGACTGTCGAGAACTTTGGAAGTCCCCAAAAATCTTATCTCCAGCAACCTGAGACCTACTTCACAGACACCGAGGACATCAGCCACAGAATCGCAGTTTCTCAAGGACAGGACAGAGAAGGATGACCAAATCCATAACCCCATCTCTTCCTACCCCCGTCTCACCATGCACCCAGAGGCAGAAGTGAGTGCACAAACGACAGGGAGGTGAGTGCAGACTCTTCATGGGGTAACTGAAAAAAAGACCATAAAAGGGGCTGGGAATCCACACAGACCATGGCTGCATACCTCACATGGAACTCTGAGGCAAACACCAGGCTAGAAAGCTGCAGACCACCTCAGTCTTCTCTGTGGAAAGCATGGAGTCCCAGCACTTGCTTTGGGATGGACCCTGCACCTGGGACCTGGTGCTTGGTGTCCACGCAGACAGAGAGAGTCACCGGGCCAGGGTCTCACTGCAGGAGGCCATAGCATTGGGGCTGCAGACTGAGTCTCTGCTATAGGTTTCCAAGCAAGCAAGAAGACTTAGAATGTGCTCAGAAACCTACTGAAATAAGTGGACCTGAAACAGCTGAAAGCATCCATGCAGACCCAAGAAGAATGCAGAAGCAAAGTGCAAGAGTTTTTTTTATTGTTGTCCTTTTTAATTTTTTTTCTCATCACTTTTTTGTTCTGTATGTTTCTTTGTTCTTTGCTGCTGCTTTGTACTTTTGTATTTGTAGGTTTTTTACCCTTTTGTGTGTTTTCTCTCTTTCCTCTCTCCTTCTTTCTCTCTCTCTCTCTCTCTCTCTCTCTCTCTCTTTCTTTTCCTTCAGTGTAGGGGTCAAGCCTAGGACCTAGTGAATGCTGGGTGAGCATCCTGGGCCAAACCCCCAATCCCCAGTCTAGAAGAGCCTCCTCCCAGCAACCAGAAGTTGGGTCCAGCCCCTCCCTGCACCTCCACCCTAATCTGCCTGCTTAGCAAAGTAGGAAACAGAGCAGGCAGGGGAGAAGGCTTGCCCAGAGCTTTGGAGCAGCTTTCACATCTCTTCTAAGCAAACCTCAAACCAAGAAGAAAAATACAAAACAGAACACAAACAACAAAAACCCAGCATGGAAATATCCAAAGCCACAAGGGAAATCAGCTTTTTTCCAACAAGGAAATTTTACTCATTCTTGGTTAAGCAATTTTTTAAGGTTCCTTTTTGTTTTTTATTGTTTATTTTTTTATCTTTTTTCTCTCCCTCTCCTTTTGTGTGAACACATGAGAGATCGTGTTCTGTTTTGTTTGTCTGATTCCTAGTGAAACTGTCTGTCAGTGCCTTGTATTATATCCACTCCCTATCACTATATCTAAATATTCTACACTGGTTACTAGGGTTTTCCTTTATTTTCACTATCTTTATTCTTTACTATATATTACCTAACAACACTCAAACTCTAATTCTACTTGATTCTATTTTATACTTTACCCTATTCTTACTTCTGAGACTACTCCCTATTGTGGAGGTGACAGATAGGTCCCCAGTCTTTAACACCTTGAACCCATCAATGCCACCACTGCAGTGGGCAGACATAGTCTGGAGTAACTGCAACTCAGTACTGGCCATCTACAGGTAGAACAACAGAGGAGTGATAAGGGACACAGACCTCAAAGATGGCATTATAGGGTGATAAATACTCAACAGATAGCTGAGAATACCCATACAGCAGAAGTTATTTACTTTTAAGGCATAATTTGAGGTAAATATTTACATCCAGAATAAGATACTAAAAAGGGAGAGATTAGTCATAGGAAATCCACAGAATGAGAGAGAACCATCAAAAGCAACAAATAGATAAACTTAAGAAACCTGAAATAATGAGAAAGAAGAATAGCAAAGAAACAATGATTCCCCACAATCCCACCAGAACAGAACCTACCAAATCAGAGTTGCAGAGAATGCCAGAAGGAAAATTCAAAAGTTTGATAGTAGAAATGATACAGGATTTCAGAAAAGAGTTCAGAGAGAACCTGCAAAATAATGAAAGATCAAATCAACAAAGAATCCGATACCCTGAACAGGAATCAAAAAGAAGCTCTGAAAGAAATGAAGGATGCAATAAATGAAATGAAAACATCAATACAAACCATTGATGGTAGACTAGACCACATGGAAAACAGACTCTCACTCTTAGAAGATGACCACCCCCAAAATGAACACATAGTATATAATTTAGAACAGTGGAACAGAATAGAAGACTCAGAAACAAATACACACACTTACAGCCAATTGATTCTTCACAAAGGGGCCAAAAACATACACTGGAAAAAAGATAGCCTCTTCAACTAATGGTGTTGGCAAAACTAGTTACACATATGCAGAAAAATGGAAATAAATCCCACTTTCTCACCCTGTACAAGATTCAACTCAAGATGGGTCAAAGACCTGGACATTAGACCAAAGACCTTGTAGTTACTTGAAGAGGGCATAGGATCAACATTCCAACATATAGGCATGGGTAAAAACTTCCTCAACAAGACCTGAAAGGCACAAGAAATTAAAATGAGGATTAATATGTGGGATTGCATTAAACTGAAGAGCTTCTGTGCAGCAAAGGAAACTATCAAGAACATCAACAAAGCCAACAGAATAGGAGAAGATTTTTGCCAACTAATCCTCTGATGGAGGACTCATATCTTGAATATACAGAGAAATCAAGAAACTCATTACCAAGAAAACAAATAACCCAATCAAAAAATGGGCACGTGAACTAAATAGACACTTCACAAAAGAAGAAATACACATGGCCCATAAATGTATGTAAAAATGTTCTACATCATTAGCAATCAAAGAGATGCAAATCAAAATTGGGGTTAGATTTCACCTAACCCCAATTAGAATGGCAATCATTAAAAACACAAACACAAATAATAACAAATGCTGACAAGGATGTGGAAAAGTAGGAACTCTACTACACTGTTGGTGGGATTGAAAATTAGTGCAACCACTTTGGAAAACAGTGTGGGGGATCATCAGAAAAATGAGAATGAACCTACTGTATGACCCAGCTATACCACTCCTGGGTATCTAACCAAAAGAATGGAAAGGAAACTACCAGAGTAATGCATGTATATCTATGTTTATAGCTGTACAATTCACAATTGACAAACCATGGAACCAGTAGAGATGTCCATCAACAGATGAATGGATTGTAAAACTATGGGATACATACACAATGGAATTCTACTGAGACATAAAGAAGAACAAAATTATGTCATTTGCAGGGAAATGGAACTGGAGAACATTATGCTAAGTGAGATTAGTCAGTCACAAAAAGTGAAAGGTCAGATGTTCTCCCTCATATGGGGAAGCTAGGGAGAAATTGGGACATAGGAGGAATTCCAGACAAAGGAGGAGAAACCTTAGTTGAGTGAAAAGGGGACTTAGCTGAGGCAGATGGGAGGGGGAAGAGGGAAACACCTCAATGTTCATGATGTACATACATAAACTTATCAATGCCTATCACTGTGCTGGGCATGGGAAGGGGGGGTGGTGGAGGGAATGGGGTGGGAACTGGGGGAAGATTCAATGAGTACTGTGCGCATGTATGCCTCTATCACCCTGAACATCAACAAGATATATGATTAAAATGCACCAATAAATTTAATAATAATAATAATCAGAAGAAGAAGAAGAAGAAGAAGAAGAAGAAGAAGAAGAAGAAGAAATCATAACAAGGATTCAGTAATACAGTCATTCTCATACAATACTAGAAGGGATATGAATGATGCTATATTTATAAAGCCATCTGGCAATTTTTATGCAGTCTTTTTTTAACGTGTGTGTGTGTGTGTGTGTGTGTGTGTGTGTGTGTGTGTGTTACTGGGATTGAACCCAGGGGCATTCTACCTCTGCACTAATACTCCAGCACTATTTTTTTTTATTTTGAAACAGTCTCACTGGGTGGATGAGAGTCTCACTACTTGCTGAGGCTGTGCTCGAATTTGTGATCCTCCTGTCTCAGCCTCCCAAGTACTGGGAACAACAGGCATGCATGAGTCTTTAAAACACTCATGTGTTTTATAATTTAGTAATTATTTATCAAGGAGTTTATTTCAAGGAAATCATCAGATACAAAGGTCTGTGTTTAAAGTTGTTCAGTGTAGCATTATGTATCACAATGAAAACAACATGAAGTCCAACAGTAGATTAATGCGTAAGTAAACTGTGATGCATGTATACAGTGAAATATTATACAGAGGTTAGAAATGTTTTCAGAGAATAGTTAGAGACATGGAAAAAAAGACTGAAATTATTCACACAATATTTTCCTTCCCCATACAGGGCACTGAGATTGACATTGGTGTTCTCACATATGTACATAAAGCCAATGGTAGTAATTCCAACATTGATCTTCACTTTTCTCTCTCCCCTTCCTACCTCCCTGACTAAACTGAAATCTCTTCTCCATGTTTTCATTATTGGAGTGCCCCTGGTATCCCAATTACTCCCTAGCTTTCACACATTAGAGAAAACATATGAGTCTTCACTTTCTGTGATGGGCTAATCTCATTTAACATAATGTTCTCTAGGTCCTTCCATTTTCCTGTAAATGACATAATTTTGTTCTTCTTTATTGCTGAGTAAAATTCCATTGTGCAGATATCCCTTAATTTTGTAATCCATTCATCTGTTAATGGACACCTAGGTTGGTTCCATAATTTGGCTTTTTGTCAATTGTGCTTCTATGAACATGGATATGCATATATTACTGTAGTTCTCTGATTTTAGTTCCTTTGAAAAGATACTCAGGAAGTAGTTTAGCTGGATCATATGGTGTATCCATTCCCAATTTTCTGAGGGATCTCCACAGCGGCCGAACTAATTTGCAATCCCACCAACAATGTAGAAGAGTTCCAATTTCCCAGCATCCTTGCCAGTATTTATTGTTATTTGACTTCTTGATGATTGCCATTCTGATTGGGGTTAGATGGAATCTCAGTACAATTTTGGTATGCATCTCCCTGATTGCTAATGATGTTGAACATTTTTTCATGTATTTATTGGGCATTTGTATCTTTTCTCTTGTCTATGTAGTTCAATTGCCCATTTCTTTTTTTTTTTTTGTGGAACCGGGGATTGAACGCAGGGACATTCTACCTCCGCGCTATGCCCCCGGCCCTATTTTTTATGCTTTATTTTGAAACCGGGTCTCACAAGGTTGCAGAGGGCCTCACTAAGGAAAGAGAGAGAGAGAGAGAGAGAGAGAGAGTGAGAGCTGAGGCTGGCCGCGAACCTGGATCCTCCGGTCTCCGCCTCCCAAAGTACTGGGATTACAAGCGTGCTTGATTGGGTTATTTGTTCTTTTAGTATAAAGTCTCTTAAGTTCTTTGCATATTTTAGATATTAGTCCTCTATCAGAGGGATAACTGACAAAGATCTTCTCCCATTCTATAGGCTTTTTCTCCAGACCCTTGATGGTTTCCTTTGATGGGCAGAAACTTTTTAATTTAATGCTATCCAATTTATTCTTGTTTTAATTTCCTGAGTTATGAGGGTCTTGTTGAGGAAGTTTCTACCTGTGCCTATATGTTGGAGTGTTGAACCTATGCCCTCTTGTAATAATTTCAGAGTTTCTGGTCTAACTTTCAGGTCTTTAATCCATCTTGAGTTGACTCCTGTGAAGGAGGAGAGGTAAGCATTTAATTCCATTTTCTACAAATGGATAACCAGTTTTCCCAGCACCATTTGTTGAAAAGGCTGTCTTTTTCCAACATACATGTCTGGTACCTTTGTCAAAAATCAATTGGCTATAAGTGTGTGGATTTGTTTCTGTATCTTCTATTCTATGTGCCTGTTTTTGTGCCAATGCCATGCTGTTTTTATTACTGTAGCTCTGTAGTATAAGTTGAAGTCAGGAATTCTGATCCCTCCTGCTTGGTTCTTATTGCTGAGAATTGCTATTCTGGGTCTTTTGTTTCTCTATATGAAATTAATGACTGATTTTTCTAGGTCTGTGAAGAATGCCATTGGTATTTTGATAGAGATTGCATTGACTCTATAGATCACTTTTGGCAGAATGACCATTTTGATAATACTTATTTTGCCTATCCAGGAGCAAGGGAAATCTTTCCATCTTCTATGATCTTCTTCAATTTCTTTCTTTAGTGTTTCATAATTTTCATTTTAGTGGTCTTTTACCTCCTTCGGTTTATTTCTAGGTGTTTTACTGGTTTTGAGGTTATTGTGAATGGAGTTGTTTTCTGATTTCTTTTTCAGTGGGTTCATGATTGGCCTATTTAAAAGCTTCTGTATTTTTAGGTTGATTTTGTATCCCGCTACTTTCCTGAATTTGTTAATCAGCTCTAATAGTCTTTTGGTTGAGTGTGTGCATTTTCTAGTAGTTTTTCTAGGCCTGGATGATAGTCTGCATTTTAGTTGAATGTTGTAAACCTCGATGTCATCTTTTTGTTAGATCCTTGCATGTTCAACTCAGGGGTTAGGCCAAGAGTTTGTACATACCTTTATGGTATTGAGATCTCTCTTTTGAGCTCCCACCTCTCCACAGTCTTCTTGGTGCTTTCCAGGTGTCTGAAGCCTCCTCTCCAGGTCCTCTGATCATAGCCTAAGGTTTAGTTTACCTGAACTTCCATGCATTTCTCACAGGCTGTGAGGAGGAGGGAGATCTGTCCAAGAAAAGAGAGGCAAGTAGGCAAAGGAGATACAAGGAGATTAAGAAAAAGAAACACCCTACCCTAGAGTTTCAAGTGTCTTTTGGTTCAACCATGACTGCTTGATACTTCAGCCTAACAATCCCCTGGGAAGTAGAGGGTAGGAGATACTGGAAGAGAGAAATAAAGCTAGTGACAGGGATTTCCCCCCACTCTCTTCCATTGAGGAGTCTCCTTTCATATGCCTTGAAACTCCCAGAGTGCCAGGCAATACAGGAGAGGGGAGGTGAGAAATTCAACACGAATTCAGTGGCACCTTGACTTCTGGTCTTGTTTCCCAACCCACCTGCCACCATTTAGATTTTAGAGTCCACAAATCAATCCAAAACTTGTGCTTGCATTCAGTGGAGGCACCTCTGTACTAGAACCTCTCTTTTTGGCCTATTTAAAACACAGAATTTTAAAAGGGGACCAGAGAAGAATGAATGATGCAGACTAGAGGGGGGATGCATTTGGAGATTATAGAAAGGAATGATATTATAAGAAGAAACCGTTTGGATTTTATTCTAATAACAGAACTAACCGATGGATTTTAAACAGGGCATAGACATAATGCTACGTAGACTGCAAATAGATGATACATGTTTCTGTGTGGGAGAAGAATTGTTTTTAAGATATTTGTTCATGGTTTAAACATTAAATATTAGTTGCACAGAGAAGAAAACATTCTAGAAGTACAGGCAAAATACTTCACCAAAGATTAAATACAGGGAAAGAGATAAAGATTGTGATGAAATTTCGGGCTTGAATAATTTGACAGGTGACAATGACATCTATAATTTGGGAAACATAGGATCAAAGTAAGGTTTGGGTAAATATACAGTGTTTTTTTCCCCTTTGAATGAGCCACCTTTGACACATTCATTAGACATCTCAGTGGAGATATCAACCAGGTAGTTGAAAATGAATACATTATATTCCATTATCACAGATCTTACTGATAATGAACTATCTTGGATATGCTTGGCAAAGGTCTTAAAAAAATCTCTTTGTAAGATTGCTAATAAAATCTCAAATATATTTATGAAAGTAATCATAATGGCCCAATAACACTCTACTACTACATATGAAAATTATCATACATCTTTCCTAAGGCTCTTCAGGAACACATTTGCTGATTGGAAGTCATTCCATAAGAGGCCGACATGTTTAAATTTTATTATATTATGTTAAAAATGTGAACAGTTGTTTCTTTGGCCTCTTTTATAATCATTACACAATGTGATGAACTAAATTTCACAATGTCTGAGTTACTCGGTCTATAAGAACACCTTTCAAGGTTTTTATTTTAACGGCTTGCAGTGCTCTTTCTCAGCCAACAACTCTTTGATGTCTCTCTGACTGTATGTGATGAATATATGATGGCTCACCCTTCATTTGATCTTCTAGTCTCTGATCAGTAACTATTATTGAGAACAACTGCTTAGTGAAAACTGCTCACTGCTTTCTGGATCTTTGTATCATCTAAAATTTAGAATCTGAAGACCACCAGAATTTCTACTTGCTAACAAGTCATGACAATCTTTCAACTTCTCATTACTTCAGAATTGTAAGGCTAAGTCAGAAAAATGTGTATTTGCACACACACATAGTACATACACATGTGCGCATCTATGCACATTCACTGTAGTGATCAGTACTGGAGGGACTTGTGCTTTCTTCATTCTGTTTGTATCTCTCAGGAGGGCAGATGTAACAGGAGCCATGTTCCTCCAGAAAATAAGAGACAGAAACAGAATGGTATATAATTAAAATGTTTATAACATTTCCCACGAGATATAAGCCACTGACATTTTCCAGACTACAAGCCAAGAAATGCTTAGGATTATACAGATGTACTTTGCAATCTACAATTGCTAAGCAATGAAAACATAGCTTAGACACACTTCAGAAAGTAAGGATTGGATAACCTTTCTTCAGCACTCAGAAATTAAAAGTTAGGTCCAGTGAGAATTAATGGGAAAGTGAGCAGTTCATCTCTTCTCAAAGTCCACCAGGAATCCATTTCTTCCATTTCTAGGACGTATTCCTCTAAAAGAGTTTCCCTCATTTCTATCTGAGTCTACCAAAACCAGAGTGGCTTCCTTGTATCTCTTTTGCCTGCCTGCCTCTCTTTTCTTGGCCAGATCTCCCTCCTCCTCACTAGTCCTCACAGCCTGGCCTTCTAGCACTATAATATTTATGTGATATGAACAGTGACATGACCTCAGCTCCTCTTACCTGCCCCGTTCCTTAATTCCTCCTTACAATACTCATTCCTTAATTCAAATGATATTTATTAACTACCTTGTTCCAGGTATCCTTCTGTTAGTAATCAAAGTAGACAGAACAGTACTGGGGCAAAGCAATAAACAAGAAATCGGGAATCAATATTATTTTCTACATGTCGCCAAAAAGAAACTAAGACAGTCTAGGGGAAAAGATAGTGTTAGTAGGGAGAGTAATCTGAGCCTTTCATTAAGTCCCTTAGTAGGCATATCTTCACCTCCTTCCTGGAAGGGCTGGTACTGCCCTTTTTGCAGGATCAAGTTAAGATAATGGGTTCCTTTACTCACAGAGGCATTCTTGAAAACCCATAAACCCTCAGCTTATTTCTCATAGTTCATTTTTTATTAATCTAAAATAACTACTTTAGCATGACAATGGAAAGTGTGCCTTGTCACTCCAAGCTTAACTTGTTCTCAGCAAGAACTACAGAATTTGCATTATCATGTAGAGCATCCTCAGCTTCCTTCCAGAACATGCCCAGAGAGGTTTCAATGTTTCTTTTTTTTTTTTTTTTCAGTCTGGGGATCAAACCCAGGACCTTGTCTGGGTGCATGTTAGGCAAATGTTGCGCCCTTCAGCGCCATGTCTAATAGAGATAACTATCTATTGTTTTTACTTATCATTTTTCCAAACAAAATGCTATGGAACATTTGTGAGGAAGGGAAAAATTTCTGTACACCGAGCCAGAGTTTTATGTTTTGAAAGATTTGTGATTTATTATTGTTTTTTATCAAGTATTCAAACGTCTTAAAGTTACAGATGATTTTCATTTTTAATTGATTTACATTTTTATGTACATTTTTATGAAATTGTACATTTTTATGAAATACAGTGTGGTGTTTTGATTTATGTATAGTGATAGTTGAGCTAATTTTTTTTACTGATCCCTGTAAGTGGAAATGTGGCAATATGCAGGCATTCTTCCCTTGTGCAGAGAAATGGATTGCAATGGGACGATATTTTATTTTTTCAATAATGTCAATTAAGATAGAATATCTTCATGTTTTGGAACTAAGAAAAGTATTCCAAATGAAAACTTCTCTTATACCAAGTTTTACCAAGAAAACCTACTGACATGTTTACAAGCTAAGTGTGAATTCAATTAAAGAAGGAAAATTGGAAAGCATTCTTAAATACTAATGAACCTCAAAGGCTCGATGTTAAGGACAACCCTTAAGTAACTATTATTTTTATCTGCATTATTTTTCAACATAGCTTGCACTTATTTATTTATTCTTACCTTCTCTCCAAAAGAATCTATAAAGCACAGACAGCTTCAGTTTTACTTTTTACTTGTGATAATCGCCACTCAGCTAACCTGCAGCAAGCACTCTGGTGGCCTTTCCGCATGTCCACAGCATAGCAATATATATGCATAAAGGCCGAATATAATTGGGATCACCTTGACAGGCACCCCTTCAATAGACCTACGCAGAATGCTATATATAACACACGGCTTCCTAAGTATCAGTAGCAGGATGAGTATATGGAGCTGCTTTGGGGGAGGTCATGATCATCTTTATATCCAGTGGCAAACAAGGGTTACCTATACAATCTGGAGTCAAGGCTACCAAAGGATTAAGCCAGGTATGCACATAACCTCAGAACAATGGGATTCCAATAGTTTAATTTCATTATTTTCTTTTAAAATCAAAACATAATCACTGACATAAAAGAGACATTATAAATAAGTAATTGGAACAATACTTGGCAATGTTAAAGCCTTAGAAAATCTTTCACGTTTTTTTTAATAAGAATTGTGATTTTTATTTTTATCTTTGATAATCTGGTCCCTTCCTTTGTGCCAGACACCCTGTAAGTTTCAATGATGAGGAAAGCAGATAAAGTTTCTGCTCCCACATTGTGTAATATAATCAAAGGATCTTTCCGTGTTGGCAAGTTTTCATTGTGATCACATAACTGCCTAAATCTTGCCCTATTGCCAGACATTTAGTTTGTTCTTCGATTGTTTCTATTATTCAAAATAATTCTTTTCATCTGTGGAAGCCCTGGGGCCGAATATCTCTTCTTTCCCTCCTAGTTCAATTAACCTCTGTTCTCTCCTCCAGTTTAGAGCCACTTGTTGATCAGATTGGATCAAAGTCATGTGCACTAACTACTGTAAGGGACACACCGCATGAATGTCAAAAGAAAATATTTCAGAAGTGTGCGGTGGTCTTTGGTGCTATGGTCCTGTTCAGCTAACATCTAAAACTCATTTAGTGAAAATCAACTTGCCAAAAATTAAATTTATAGAATTACTTAATTTGAATGACCTAGCACTTCAAAATTTCTGAATATTTTATATCAATAGATGAGATTTTTCTATTTAAGAAAAAACAGCTTTTTCTCTTTAGTTTTGAGGACTTAGCGTTGGCCACTTTACTGTTCCATGCGCCTCGCTCTGCCTTCCCATCTCTCTGCCCCAAATTTGTGCTCGAATCTCCTCTTGCTCCCTACTGTCTCTGCACTTACCCTTGCCTCCAGCAATAAGCAGAGAGAAAAATTATCATGGAGCAGAGTCAACATATTTTTCTAATAGTTGTAGAGGAATTGTCATTTGATAAATTGGCATCAAACCTAGTATTTGCCCTTCCCTATTCAATGAATGATTGCTGAAAAACGGGCTTTACTTGGAGGATTTCAAGTAATATTTGCTTATTCACAAACTATCATTTTTCTATCTAACCTAACAAGGATTTATACATGAGAATCAGAACAATAACTTCCCAACACTAACCTTCCTTTCTCGCCTGTTAAGGTGTATCCTGATAGTTCAAAGAAGGAGAATGATTCATATAAAAATTTCTAATCTCATGTCCATAAATAGAGGGTTTCCTATGTTTGATTTATAAGTTGTCATTATACCTGGCATTTTTAGCCTGTATGATTTTTCAAAGAGATCGATTTTGCCTGCAAAGCATGAATGTAACAAGCTTATTTATCATCTCAAAGATTTAAAAAAATCACCAAATTTAAGCATAGGTGCTGGAAATGGTCTTCAGAAAGATTTCCCTTCCCTTGTCCTAAAACACTTGGACCTCCAGTCACAGCTGGACTTCCCATGGTTTCAGAGCCACACAGCTGCTTCAGAAACCCTATGATTCAGCCTTGGTAAGTAGGAGTTCCTTGAAAGTGTGGAAAGCCAGAAATGAAACCCTAATTTCATGTAATTGACATATAAATCAGAATCTCTTCTGTGCATTGCACTTGCAAGGAGGTTGATGATAAATACCGTTCTTCCTCTATCATTTCATCCTTTTATCTATTCACTGTTGAGCACATGGAAGCTACAGGCAGCCTGCAAATACAAATATTTACTGTGTTAGAATAAAGAGATGGAAAAAAACACAGTCCAAGGAAATAAATACATTGTACTATATAGAATTTAAAGTAAATATTACATAAACAGGGTCTAATTTATTCTTTCTTTTCCTACTAGATAAGAAAAATCATATAGAAAAACAATATAAGATATGGTAGTTACCATACATTTAGCATAATGGCTTAAACACATTTTCTCGGTAGGAAGTATTCCTATGGTAATACGACAATATGAAAAATTGCCCATGATAAAATAAAATATGAACGCAAAAGATAACTCAGCATCTCTGACACACCAACTACAATATAATATCATACAAATATACATTTATTCATAATATATATACACTGTGAAATCTTAAGTAAATATCAATATGTAATTCCATCGAGTCCCTTATGATTATTTTCTAAAATATTAAACTGAACATTTAATAAGTTCAGAGTCTTTTGCCTCACTCTAGTGCTCCAGGTTTTGAATTAAAAATGCCTCACATTTTATAATGCCAACATGCAAATAAGCACTAGCCTGGCCATTAAAACACATTAATCAAATGTTGTGTATTCTGTCTGAACTCATCCAGGTGGTGAGATAATGTTAACTCTTTCCTGTTTGAGAAATTGTGGAAAATGAAGTTTTTATTCACTAAAATGCTCAGCTGTGAAGCTGTTCAGACACGTTTACCACCATTCTTAGTGAGGCAGATGCCACTATTTGCCCATTCAGGATTGGCTTGCTCTTTTTACCTGGTTTAATGTGCCCTGATTTGGGTCATGAAGAGTGATGGGTAGAGGTTGTTGTAAGGATGCCATGAGGAATCTCTTCCTCATGAGATCTGCTTTGCAGGTAAAGGTGATCTTGGAGCCCAGCTGAGGTTCCTGAGGCTCAGGAGGAAGTCCCTTGGGAGACATGGGGTGGTTTCCTGGTAGATCAGTACAGAGTGTAAGCTGCTCTCCCTTCCTCATTCTGCAGTGAATATGACCATAGGATCTGAATTTGTAGCAACCAGTGTGAAACCAAGAAAGGACAAATAGGAGAAAGAATGCAAGCATGCTAATTATGGCAGAGTATAAAGACTAAGGAATCCTCTCCTAACCCATACTTAACTTTATTTACTTAAAGGATAAAAACTCTCTGGCTTACAAGGACATTTTCTAACACTTTTTCCCCAGACTATATTCTATGTCTTTAAGTCTGCACAAGAGACTTCCTTACCAAAAACAAAAGTTTTAGTAGATAATTCTGCCATGATTCAGGCAGATTCCAGGAATAAAAATATATAGCTCTTAATATATCCCAAGTCTACATTATGCTAGTGCTGCTCATTTAGTTTTGTCACTCTTTTTTTATTTTCCTGGCCCAGTTTTTTTTTCTCTTATTCTCCCCTAAATAGATGTTAAAAATACCCAAAGTCTGTAAGCAAGGGACCTTGAAAATGTTAAAACAGGACTAAAGAAATCCCATTTTTAGGACATTTTAGGGATTCCATCATGTCTGGATCTATATCTGTAACGCTTGATTAGTCTGTGGTTGGTATAAGTAGATATGTTCTCATGTTCAGACAGTTCTCATGTAATATAATACCAGAAAACAAATATAGTTCTTGCACCTCACACCCTATTTTCAACTGTCTGGTGACTAATGCCACTTGGTCACTGGATGACCGCTGGATTGAAGCATTTAATGACCTTCCAGATTATGATATTGTACAGTGGTGATGCATTTGACTAGAAATACCAGAATATACACTCGAAGTGGCTAACTTCATGGGGTTATTCATCTCATAAGTATAGAGCCTACTGATTCTTATATTTGGTACAGTGGCTTATATAAGAACCCAAGGTAACCCCATTTCTCATATTTGTTTTTATTATGATGATTATTATTGGTATTGGGGATTGAATACAGGGACATTTTACCTCTGAACTATACCTCCAGTCCTTTTTTGTTTTGAACTAGGGTCTTGTTAAGTTATTGAGAGGCTTGTTAAGTTGCTGAGGCTGGCCTGGAAACTGAGATCCTCCTGTCTTAGCCTTCCAAGTAATGGAATGACAGATACATGCCACCATGACAAGCTCTCATCTGTAATACTCAGTGTGCCCGTGATATCTCACATCACAGTCACAAGATATTTGCCACGCCCCACAATAAAATTTCTCTTTCAGGAAGTAAGTGGGTTGAAGAAAATATATTTCTTCTCATTTGCCCATCTCTTTCCTTAGAAAGAAAACCCATTCATTCCCAGGAGCTGCTTGGCAGATTCTCCTTGTGAATCATTAGAGCTGTTTCTTGTCCCATTGTTTAGACTGACCAATGAATAGCAACAGGATGGGGTTATTAAGACTGGGCTGGTAGAGATACCTGACCTCCTTGTATATACTATCATTCCAAAGGATATTTGAAAAAAATTGAAATTTGACTAGTAGTGAGTAGGTAATTTTATGAGGTTATTTTGTTGTTGTTGTTGTTGAATAGTTGATCGGATTAGTGCCCAAGAGTTGACATAACAAGCTACCAAAAACAGGAAAAACAGGTGGCTTACAATAATAGAATTGTCTTTCTCGTATTCCTGGAGCCAACCATCTGAAATCCAGGTGTCAACAGAGTCACGTTCTCTCTAAAGGATCTAGAGCAATCAGTCTCATGTCCTTTCCTTAGTTCCTGATGTTGCTAGCAATTCTTGGCTTGTAGGTACATAACTCCAGTCTCTGCATCTGCCATTACATAGCATATTCCTTGTGAAATTTGTTTCTGTATTTCTTCCTCTAAGGACATCTATCATATTGGATTTTGGTCAACCCTAATAACCTCATCTTAAGTTGATTACATTTGAAAAGACTCTATTTTCTTTTTGAAAAATGTCATATTCACAGGTACCAGGGATTAGGACTTCAACATACATCTTTGGATGACACAATTCAACCTATAGCATTGACCAAATTGGAAGAAAGCCTAAGAATGTAGAATAAGGGAACTGGCCTTTAGAAGGCACAATAATGCCCTTGAAAATGCAAATGGTAGAAACAAACTCCACTTATGGTCAGAGCATTGCCAGCGAAACTTCTTATTTTTATTCAACATTATTATTATTATTTTCGTTCAACATTCAAATTTCTATGAGTGACAACTAGGTTGGTTAAGAGTGACCCACATGCCCACTTCTGGACAGGTCAAAGGGCAAGTTGATAGAACACTTTGATCAATATCCCCCCAAGCTGTCATGCAGTAACAAAAGGGGACCCTAGGTATGTTTACCAGAAGACAAAGTGCTATGGACACAAAAATAAAAATGTGCACCACATCATTTAGTTGATTCTACCTTCTCTCCTCCACCAGTTGCCAGCTGGTCCTTTGATGGCCACACTGGGAAAGGGAAATCAAAATAATCTCTGCTCCCTTGGATAGCCTGGTCTTGAGGCTTTTTATGAGACCTGGAAATGTCACAGCAAATTATATGGCACACACACATAGGACACAATAGAATTGATGGCAGACATAAGTGGATTGTCTGTTCATACCAAGCATATACCAGGTGAGTATCAGTTCAGAATATATATACAAACAAATCATAATATTGACTGTCATAGTTATTGGGTTTAAAAAATATTTGTTTTCCTTAGAATTGAAAACAAGTTATAGAGGGGAACCTTTGAAGCAGAAAAAGGAGAAATATAAAAAAGATGAATATAGGCCGGGCGTGGTGGCACACGCTTGTAATCCCAGTACTTGGGAGGCGGAGATCGGAGGATCCGGATTCTCGGCCAGCCTCAGTTACTTAGTGAGGCCCTCTGCAACTTTGTGAGACCTGGTTTCAAAATAAAAAAAATAGGGCCAGGGGTGTAGCTTGGAGGCAGAATGCCCCTGGGTTCAATCCCCGGTACTGCAAAAAAAAAAAAAAAAACAGTAAAGATGAATATAAATTTCAGTTGTCACTAACAAAACATCAGCTCAAGGTTAGAAGAGACAAAAAGGATAATGGCTGAAGAGACTAGGTTTCAAATAGACCTGTATTGAAATCTGGGTTTTGCTCAATGTTGTATTTATAAAGACATAGTACAAGGAAGGCATACAGTGCTTGATGCATGCATGTATAATACAACATGTACCTGTTAATATAATACAACAGGTACCTGTTAAATCAATGAATGAATGAATAAATAGTGAGAGAGCCAGGCATGGTGGCACCTGTAATCCCAGAACTTGCAAAGCATAGACAGGAGGATCGCAGGTTCTAGGCCGGCCTTGGCAAGTTAGACCCTGTTTTAAAATAAAAAATGTAAGAAAGGGCTGGGGCTGCAGCTCAGAGGTAGATCCCCTGCCCCCCCCCGGCATGTGTTTAATCCCAAGTACCATTAAAAAATAATAACAGTGGGACAGTAGACCCCCCTCCAGGTTCACTCCCCAGTACCATAACAAACAAACAAAAAAACAGTGAGGCAGTAACTTCAGGGTAGATTATGATGAATTCAAACATGTTTGTGAACAAAATGTAAGGAGGAACTTACACATATAACAGAAACCCCTTTTCCAGTATAATGAAAGTTAGACCACCCATAAAATATGAGACAACAATGACCCTGAACTAAGTCTTATAATCACTCACATACCACCCTTGTCTATGTACTACTATATGCCTAACTCCCTGCATTTTTTAATCACCTGAGAAGGATCAGGGCTTAAACCAAGTCTCAAAGTCTCTGCCAGTGAAAAATATGTAAAATATTTAGAGGTAGAGAGGGAGGCGTATATTTTAAGACAGATGGAAATCAGTCAATAGAGGTTTGAGTAACACAGTGAGGGAGAACAAATAAAGGATTGATTTTTCATGACTGGTAGACCAGGGAAGTCTTCCCTGTTTAAATAAAATTTGAAATTGGGTTCTGAATCTATTAGCAGGATCTGGTGGTGATGTTTTGTTTAGTTTTCATTTTTTCCTAGTAAAAGAGATATATTAGGAGAACAAAGAGGTTATGCATTACCAGTCTATAGATACTGGGAGGAAACAGCCTCTGGTCCTTTGATCCTAAGTGATTTTTTCTCATGAGCTGGAGTTTACCTCACCTTTGACTCACACATTCCCCAAAGCGACTGAAAGAAGCATTCTGGTCTGTAAAGAGCTGCCACTTAACTATCCAAAAATCTCTTCAGAGGACTAACCAAAGATGTAAATCATCATGTATATCCACAGCCCTAATTTAAATGTTGGAGAGGAAAATGTGCATGGTGATGTGGTGGCTCCTGAGATATGGTAGCTTTGCAAGCATGAAAAGGGACAGTTGCTGTGGTGGCCACCTACTGCATTGCGTTTATTTGTATTTTTGCAATCTGTGTCTTTGCTGAGCTCTGTTTCTCTATTTTTTAACTTACATATGGAGGATGAATGGGGGGATATATTAGCTTGTATATCCACTAATTTCCTTGAAAGGTATCTCAATATGTATTCCAGCAAAAGCAAAAAGTCAAAATTGAAGGGCAGGGAGAAAATAATACCTACAAAAAACAAAAACAAAAACTGAATTTGAGTTGAAGGATAGTTAGACTGATACATGGCAGGATTTTGAAAAATAGATACATCACTTTAGTTACAGAACCCAAAGTCTTTTACTTACCAATTCCCTTGTGTTTAGTTAGGAGTTCACTTATTTTTCAAGGCACTCCAGTGTAAATTAGAATACTCTCCAGATGTTTTGGTACTGTAAATGGCCAGGCTAAAATTCACTTTTAATGAACTGCATTTTAATGTCAGTCTCTCCTGTCTCCTTAAATGACAAAGAACTTATCTGAATTTGTAATGAATGTTCAGCTGTTCTGCCAGGAACTCTGCCTTTCATTGTGCCTCTGTATTTTCTTGCAAATTCATGGTGAGTTCAGATGTGTTGAGTAGGAGAAAGGTTGGGAGATTTAGGAAGAGAGTAAACCTGTAATGAGTGGGACGTGGACATTCTGGATACAATACAAAACTCTCGTAGTGAAAATTTCCTTACAGAAAACTGAAGGATTGGAGGGCAGAGAAAACATACATAAATACAGAAGATACTGTACAGAATAAATAAACTGCGACTACAAGCTCAGAACTGAGCCACAGCTTTGAGTTAGCTATAATTCCTCTGTCACTTTTTGATATTTAGAACCGAAGATTTAAGGAGAATGGTGTCTGAAGATTTCATAGAACTCAGCTTCAGGATTATTTGGATCAATGTATTTGGAATTGCTTTTGCTTTGTAAACGTACACATATATGATATTTCTCTCTACTGTTTTATTATAAAACCTTTGACATTAGACTAGAATTAAAAATTACATAACTTCCTACATACATTTCTCCTTTCAAAAGTCCTGTTGTTCTCAATATTTGTAACATTTTGCCATATCAAATAATTGAAAAACGATATCCTGTTTTGACACTTTGAGTTTTAATTACAATACTGCTATTTACTAGTCACTACTCTATATTGGTCACTAAGCACTTTACATATCGCATGTCTGTAGCAATTCATATAACAACCCCAAATGTCAAGCTTTATTACTTCCTTTTACATAGAAGGCATAAGGCTTGGAGAGATTTAATTGTCTAAGGTCGGAGAGCTAATAAAGGGAAGAGCTCATAGATTTGAATCTTGCTGAGCCTAATTTGAAAATTCATGCTTGTAAAGCAACCAACTCTCTCTGTGTGAGGGATTTCCTGGGCATGTAACTTTCAGGTCCAAAGCACAGAGTCATGAGCAAACCATAGAACTGGTAACTTATGTGCCTCAAGCCAAAAATAGAAAACATTCAACAAATTGTTATAGATGGGATGGATACATAGATAAACTATAATTTATCATACATTTGCTTGTGGATAAAAAAGGGACCTGTGATCTTAAAAGAATCAAGGGGTACAATTAGGTATTACTTTATATCTAAATATACAAATTTAAAATCAACAGAAACTTTTTAAGGTATGGTGTGACCCAGCAGAGTTTATCTGTTACTCATGGATTCTGGGTCCTGTGCTAAATGTTATAGGAATAATTCATCATATTAATTTGACTACTCTGAGTACCAAGTTAGTACATTCAAATAAAAATGACTTAATCAAATCATATTGTTTTTCCAGTTTCACAATAGGAAAGGAGCTACTTCAGATTGATAAATGTACATTAGACTTGAAGTAAGCAACAAATGTGTATGCTTTAATAAAAAAAAACTCTTTACTTATGATATGTTAAGCATTTAATGAGCTTGACATATTTCCTCATGAACATACTTTGCAACCTTGTTCCCTGAAGCTCACTGTTAAAATACATAAAGCTGCCACTCTGTTTATAGTCATAAACTACTCGAGAATATTGTGTTGAAAGATGACACCTTTAAGACATTTTCATTTCTTTCATCAATTCTATTATTTAATTTGAATTTATGAATAGCAACAGGAGGTTTTTAAAAATGGATTGTGAAAAAGCTTCAGATCAGCAAGCTCTTTGAAATGCACTTGGTCTCCCTGTATTGCTGCTTCATTTTCTTCCTGCATTCTACTACTATTTTGTTAAATTTTGCACTTGAAATGTAATTGCCTATTCAGTAATTCCTAGCATTATTCAGATTTCTTGGATGACACAAATATTGATTGACTTTGACTTTGATAAAAAGAATCACTATTAATGCAGCATGCAAAAAAAATTTAATAAATAAAAGTAAAAAGCCCTCTCTTGAGAAGTTTCAGTATGCTTTCATTTGAGCAATTTCTATTTACAATTTCTTAATATACCAGTTTTAGGATTTAAAAAACCACAAAGTTGATTTGCTTGAGTGAAATTTGGGAATGTTACTCAATGCTTCTGTGGAGTTCTGATGGTCAGCCCTCGCCTCTCTCATCACCATTAACATCAATGGAATATAGAAGAATCTACTGGATTCTTTTGCATTTGATAACAATTAATACTGGTTAAAATGAGTAAGACAAAAGAGAGAGGTCAAATACCCTGCATGTGGTTAGATGGGCATTTACTATTCATTCATGTTTTCATTTCATGACTAAGGCTGCAAGATGCTTGGGCAGTGACCAGGAGTTTGAAGTAGCCTGTGAACAAGTTTCTAAGGGGGACTTTCTAGTTCTATATTATAGTCGTAGCACATTTCTTTCACAGCTAGGGCCATGCAGGTGAACAGGTAGATTCTCTTCAATCCATTCACTTCCTGAGTGTGAGCCAGTGTTTCTCAACCTTGTCACTATTGGCATTTTTATCTGGATGATTCTGTTTTATGTTGTCCTGTGTACTGTGGGATATTTAGCAACAGCCCTGGCCTCAACTCATTAGGTGCCTGTAGCATTTACCCAGTTATAACAATCAGAAATGTTCATCAGACATGACCAAATGTCCTCCGCAGGGCAAAAATTCCCAGTTGATAACTACTGATATAAACTACAATGTCTTCTTCCAGTCCTTCAAGCCTATCATAGTTTAGAATGGGGTTATCTATCCAAATCACTTGTAGCTATACAGGGACTGGGTTAGCTCCCCCAGATGGGAAGATGGAAATATAAAAAAAGATTTAAAGGGAAAATTAAGGAAAGGTTAGGTCCCGCCCTTTGTCCTTTAACTCTGAGAAGGGTAGAAGGCATGTCACCATTGGGCATGACATCTGCCTCTGTTATCACATACTGTACTTTATTTGCACGCTTTTAGCCAATAGCTCAAGACTTCCTGAACTTGGCTCACTTATGGGTCAGGCCACCATGCCTGTGAATTGTTCTTAAACAAATTTTCCATTGCATTAGGCACGGATAAGCGTTTCTTTAATGTCAGGCATGCCTGTCATCTCATTGCTCCTCATTTTCTTCTAGAATATGTGCGGACACTGAAAAGACAGTTCTGTCCTATGGATCAGTCTCTGTAACAGGACTTGCTTCTACTGGATTCAACACTTCTTGCACATATTCATTATTTTTGCCGTTGTTGTTATTGGCAAGGTTAAGGTATACAGCAGTGTTTTTATCAACTAAATGACAAAACGATTTTAAAGCTGAATTTGCAGTAATGTGTATAGGAGTGGATCCTAAATTGAGGTCCCATGATTTACCAATAAGGGGACTTGCTGAAATGCAGTTGTTGGACACTATCCCAGTGCAGGGGCAGGGGGACACAGCAATCTGTGCTTTAACAGGCCGTCCAGGTAATTCTGACATACACCAAGGTTAGAGACAGACTGGTATATAGGCTTCATTTTGAGAAATGGTGCAGTGTACCCACAAAATGAAAATGGGCCTCGAACGCAAAATGCCCTCTAATATTTTTCCTTTAACTGTCAGTGTGATAGCAGGTGTTTGCAAGACACGAAGCAATAGGAAAATAACTAAAGACAAAGCAAAACATGTATATTAGTATCATCTCCCAGGCTCATATTCACCCCACTTTCTTTCTTTCTTTTCTTCTTCTGCTTCTAAGAGGCTATAAAACCTTTTCTTTTAGCCCTGTAAATTGGCAGTAATTGACAGCCTGACTGGGAGTTGGGCTATAATTCCAAGTTTGAAGGAGCCAGGGACACGAACTCTTGCTTCACTTCTTAAGATGAATGTTAGGTCAGGAGCATGGAGCAATGGGGTAAAGAGTTCCCTGGAAACTGGGACTCAAGACTATTGCCTGCAGCCTTTGCTTTCAGTACATTGAGTTCAGTGCAAGGACTGCCAAATGAATATCCTGCTCACCAACATTATAGTCATTTTTCTTTTTAACCTACACCTGAATGACCCAGAAAGGGTTATACCCCATGACAAATTTATCCATGCTGGCTGGCAAACTCCAAATATTCCCATCACCCTAAAGAAAAGAGTGCAGGAGACTCTCAGCCAAGCCAGTGCTCTGTTGAGCGAATGACAAACAATAACAGGATCCTGGCAGTCACTATCTGCTTCATGCTCCTGGCACGCCAGCCATAGGAGCTGAACCCATGAAACGCCCAGTACTGCCAGGTGTCAGTTAGGGTTTTGTTTTGTCAACAAAAGCTTCCTGAGTGTATAACATATCCAGGAATGGTATATATACCATTAAATACTGTAGTCTATAGCATTAGCATTTTAACAGTCTCATCAGGGAAAATATAAATCAATAGTTATTTAAGAGCTAAATGCTAGGATCAAGCCTATACAAAGTGCCAAAATAAACTTAAGTAAATTTGGATTTTTTATGACAGTATGATAGTTCATGTTTCATCCTCATGAATTCCTGCTTGATGTTAAACTTCATTTTTTTTTCTTTATGGTACTGGGGATTGAACTCATGTGCAGTATACCTCCGAGCTACACCCTAGCCCATTTTATTTTTTGTTTCAAAACAGGGTCTCTACATTGCTGAGGCTGTCCTAGAACTTGCAATCCTGTCTCAGCCTCCTAAGTAATGGGATGACAGACGTGTGCCATTATGCCTAGGCTTGATGTTATATTTCTTAAGTCATGTCTATTTTGGTTTAGAAAATATGGAAACAGAGGTCTATAAATTTTATGTTAATGCTAATTTTTCACTAATTCGTATGTGTTTTTTTGACTGTACTGCTTGCCATTCCGGAAATATATGAAGAAATATAGTTTTCTGTAGGCAGTAGAGAGTCATTTATTTACAAGTATGGGTATAACACAAGTATGTGCATGTTTTAGGGCAGTTATTATGTTTTTCAGGGATGGCTGAAATAGTGAGAAACTACCCGAGAGAGAGAAAAAGGTACCATAGCTTAGAGTTTGCACAGCATCTCAAATGAAGACTGAGAAAACTGAAATGAGAACAGTGTGGACCATTCTGTCATATAGGAAAATATTAGAGCTCTCTTAAAGAGTGATATTTAAAATAATAGAACTGGATTTTTGAAAAAATATTTTAATTTAGACTCTGAAAGAAATTAATATTAAATTAGAGAGCAGTATCTGTAAGAGTTTTTAAAGGTAAATATCCAATTAAAAGAGTTCTTTCTGTAAGTATGTGAACATTTATTGAAATAGTCCTCTATGATAGTTTACTTAATAGACTATTCTTCTAGATTCCCAGAGTTGAAAAATATACATGCTCATAAAAAATAAAGAAGAGAAAAGAAATTCATACTCCTAGGAGCCAGAAAAGATAATTGTGAAAGTTTATTTTTGTGTACCACATTTTTATTATAATTAATGCATATTAATTGTACAAATTAATGTGTTTCAGTGTGCCATTTCCATACATGCATATGTCATGTTTTGATCATATTCACATTCCCTACTACCCTCTCCTACCCTTCTCTCCCCCTCCCCCAGCCCTGATCCCTTTCTTAGAAATTCCTTTTCTATTTTCAGGTCTTTTTTTTCTTTCTCTTTTTTTTATTTATTTTTTTAGTTTTCACTCATAAGAAAAAAACACATGACACTTGTTTTTCTGTGTCTGCCTTATGTATTCGCTAAACATGATAACCTCCAGTTCAATTCATTTTTATGAAAATAACATTATTTCATTCTTCTTTATGACTGAGTAATACCTCATTGAGTATATATACCATGTTTTTAAAGAATCCTTTCATAGATTGATGGGCATCTAGGGCGATTCTACATCTTGACTATTGTGAATAGTGCCACAGTAAACATGGATGTGTGGGTATCTCTTTTGTATACTGACTTCATTTCCTTCAGGTGTATAGCCAGGAGTGGTATAGCTTGATTGTATGGTAGTTCTATTTTTAGTTTTCTTGAGAACTTCCATAACATTTCCCACAGTGGCCGTACTAATTTGCAGCCCCATTAATAGCACATAACAGTTCCTTTTTCTCCACATTCTTACCAGCATTTATTCATATATATATAGTAGCCATTCTGACTGGTGTGAAATGAAATCTCACTATACTTTGGATTTGCATTACCAGGATGGCTAAAGATGTTAAGAACTTTTCATATGTCTATTGGCCATTTGTACCTCTTCTGTTAGGAAATATCTGTTTAGATTATTTACTCATTTATTGGTTGGATTACGTATTACTTGGTATTCCTTTTTTTAGTTATTTATATATTCTGGATATTCATCCTCTATCAGATGAATAGCTGGCAAAGATTTTCTCCAATTTTGCAAGTTGTCTCTACACTCTACAGTTTGCTTCCTTTGCTATACAGAAGCTTTTTAATTTGATGTACTCCCATTTGTCAATTCTTGCTTTTATTTCTTGAGCTATTGAAGTCCTATTCAGTAAATTATTGCCTGTACCAAGATCTTAAAGTGTCTCCCTTATGTTTTCCTCTAGTACTTTCAAAGTTTAAGGCCTTACATTAAGATCTTTAATCTATTTTGAGTTGGTTTTGTACAAGGTGAGAGATAGGAATCCAGTGTCAACCTTCTATATGTGGATATCCAGATTTCCAAGCACCATTTGTTGAAGAGGTCCCCTTTTGTTTCTCTCTAATGCAAGTTTTTGGCATCTTTGTTGAGAATCAGATGTCTATAGATGTGTGGGTTTATGTCTGGTTCATCTGTTCTATTCTATTGCTTTACATGTCTGCTTTTTATGCCATTGTCTTGCTGTTTTTGTTACTATGGCTCAGTAGTATATTTTGAAATTGGGTGTTGTGATGCTTCCATACTGCTCTTTTTGTTCTGGATTGTTTTGTCTATTTGCGATCTTTTGTGCTTCCATACGAATTATAAAATCATTTTTCTAGTTCACTGAGAAATGTCATTGTTATATTGATGGATATTGCATTGAATTTGTAGTTTGCTTTCAGTAGTATATACATTTAACAATATTAATTCTCCCAATCTGTTAACATGGGATGTCTTTCCATCTTTTGGTGTCTTCTTCTATTTTTCTCTATAGTGTTTCACAATTTTTGTTGTAAAGGTATCTCCTCCTTGGTTAGGTTTATTCTAGGTTGTTCTATTTTGTCATTGTTATATTTTGTTGAGTGTATTGTAAATGACATTGTTTTCCTAATTTCTTTTTCAGTGAATTCATTATTAGTGTAAAAAAAGCTACTGACTTTTGTATTTTGATTTTATATATTGTTATTTTGCTGAATTTATCAGTTCTAAGAGCCTTTTCGTGAAGTCTTTAGGGTTTTCTAAGTATAGAATCATACCATCTGCAAACAGAGATAATTTAGTTTTCTACTTGCATATTTATATTCCTTTTATTTCTTTCTCTTGCCAGATTGCTTTGTCTAAAATTTTAAGTAGTGCATTGAATAATAGTAGTAAGAGTGGAAACACTTGACTTATTCCTGATTTTAGAGGAAATGCTTTCAGTTTCTCCCCATTTAGTATAATGCCGGTTATGGGTTTGTCATATATAATCTTTATTGTGTTGAGAGATGATCCTTTTTTACCTAGTTTATTTGGGACTTTTATCATAAAAGGATAATTTATCAGAGGCATTTTCTATATCGATCAAGATGATCATGTGATTTTTATATCTGATTCTAAATGTGCTGTATTATGTTTATTGCTTTTTGTATATAGGACCATCCTTGCATTCCTGAAATGAAATCAACTTTATCATAATGTTTGATCTTTTTAATGTGTTGCTGAATTTCACTTAAAGTACTTTCTTGAGTATTTTCACATCTATATTCATCAAGGATATTAGTTTAAAGTTTTCTTTTTCTGTTTTGTCCTTATCAGGTTTTGGTAACTGGGTAGTACTGGGTTCGTAGAATGAGTATAGAAGGGTTCCTTCCCTTTCTTGTTTATGGAATAGTTTGAGGAGTATTTGGTATTTGTTCTTCAAAGGTCTGATAAAATTCAGCAGTGAATCTTCCCAGCCCTAGTCTTGTATGCATTGGAAGACTTTTTATTAATGCTTTAATCTCATTGTTCAAAATTGATTTATTTAGGCTTTTATTTCCTCTTGGTTCAGTTTTGGTATGTCATACACATCTCAAAATTTCTCCATCTCCTCTAGATTTTTTAATTTATTGGTATGTAATTTTTCAAAACATCCTGTAGTGATCATAGGGATTTCACTGGTATCTATTATAATATCCCATTTTCTTTTCTAATGTTTTTACTTGGGTCTTCTTTCTCTTTCTATTGATTAATTAAGCTAAGGATTTGTTGATTTTATTTATCTTTTCAAAAAACCAAAGCTTTATTTTATTTTTCCTTTGAATAGATTTTCTTATCTTCTGATATTTATTATTTCTTTTCTCCTATTTATTTAGGGTTTGGTTTCTTGCATTTGGAAGACCTTGAGATGCATCATTGGGTTATTTAGTTGAGATCTTTCTATAGTTGAATGTAATCACTCATAACTCTAAACTTCCCTCTTTGTGCTGTGTTTCCTGTATCCCACATGTTCTAGTATATTGTGTTTCCATTTTCCCTTGATTCCAGGAATTTTTTAATTCTCCCCTGATTTTCCTCTACTCATTCAAACTTGTATTGTTCAATCTTAATATGTTTGCATAATTTCTGTATTTTCTTTTGCTGTTGATGTCCAGTATAACTCCATTTTAATTTTAAGTTTCTAGAAATTATTTCAGTTTTTAATATTTGTTAAGGCTTTATGGCCTAAAATTCATCTACTTTGCAAAAAGTTCTGTTTGCTGAAGAAAAGTATTCTTCAGAAATTAGATGGAGCATTCTACAAATGTCTGTTAAGTCCAGTGGATCTATAATATAAGTAAACTCTGATATTTCTTTATAAAATTTTTGCCTAGAAGATCTATCTGTTGGTGAGGATGGGCATTAAAGTTACCCACTGTTGTTGTATTGGTGACTATCTCTCCCTTTATTTCCAGGGGTGTTTTTTTTTTTATAAAACTGGCCCAACATTCAGTGCATATATATTTATAATTATTATATCTTCTTATTATTTTAAACTTATTTTTTGTGATGCTGGGGATCAAACCCAGGGTTTTGTCTAGCCAAGTGCTCTACCACTGAGCTATATCCCCTGCCCTCATTATATCTTCTTAATGGATTGCTCCTTATCAATATGAAGAGACTTTGTTTTTCTTTTCTGACAATTTTGGCTTAAAGTCTGTTTTTCAGAAATGAGTATAGCTACTCCTGTTTGTTTTCAAATTTCATCTGCTTAGAACATCATTTTTCATCCTTTCACTTTCATTTTGTGTATACCTTTGCTGATGATATGAAGTTCTTGTAGGGAGCACATTGTTCAATATTGTTTTTTTTAAATGCAGTTAGCCAGTCTGTGTCTCTTAATTGGGGAATTAAAACCATTTGCATTCTGAGATATTATTGAAGAGTAGTACTAATTCCTCTCATTTTATTTTCTTGTAGTTGTTTCTTTCTCCATCATTCATCTTATATGTTTGGTTATTTGCTATATTAATAATGTTTGGTTCTTTCCTAATTCTCATATGCTTATCTATTCTTCTGGCAATATTTATTCTTTCCCTTGCTCTTCTTCTTTTGTGTTTAGGATTCCTTTAAGTATCCTCTGTAATGTTGGATTAGTGGTGGTGAATTCCTTTAGTTTATACTTATTATAGGTTTTTATTTCTCCTTTGATTCTGAAGGTAACTTTGTTGGATATAGTAATCTAGGTTTGTTATTATTTTCTTTCAGGGCTTAAGATACATCATTCCATGTCCTCTAATTCCATGCTGGATATAGTAACCTAGTTTGGCAGTTATTATATTTTTAGGGCTTTAAATATATCATTACATGCCCTCCCAGCCTTTAGAGTTTCTGCTCAGAAGTCTGCTGTTACCTGAGAGGTTTATATTTATATATGATTTGGTGCTTCTCTCTTACAGCTTTTAATATTCTTTCTTTGTTCTGTGCTTTTGGCAGTTTAGCCATAATGTGTCATGGAGAGGTTATTTTCTGGTCATGTCTATTTGGGGTTCTAAATGCCTCCTTTACCAGTATGGCCATATCTTTCCAAAGTTTTGAAAAAAAATTTGCAATTATTCTACTAAATAGGGTTTCTATAGTCTATAGCACTTCTCCCTTATCTATTCTGATTTTATGTACTTTTGATCTTTTTACAGTGTCCCATCTTGTATGTTCTGCCCATTCTTTCTTATTTTTCTTTATTACTCTCTGAATGTTATAACTTATCAACTTTGTCTTCAAACACTGATACTCTTTCTTCTGACTGATCTAGTCCATTGGAAGAGGCCATCAACTCATTATCTTGATCTTTACATTTCTAAGATTTTTTTGGTTCTCTTTCAGGATCTCTATTGAGTTGCTTTTGTACATCCTATAGTGTCTTCTTTATTCATTCAGCTGTTTATTTGTATAATTTTTCAATTCATTCACCATTTTAAAAATCATTGTTTTTAATTATTTGCATTTTGCCCCTTTATTTTCTTTGAACTTTAAACTTTTGTAGGTATCATGTGGCCTTGCTTTTTATATTTGTTGTGTTTCTATGTTGAGATTTGCACATCTCTTAGATGGCTATCTCTTCAAATTTTACATGAAAAGCTTCTTAGTGAGTGCCCTTCTTTCTTGACACTGTGTCCTGGGACATTGATTTCTTGTGTCAATTTGAGTTTAATTCCAAATAGGCTTTATAAAATAGTTTTTCTGTGGCTTTTTTGTCTGTGATTAGTGGGTTATGATACAGTGCCCTGATGGACATTGATGGACCTGCTTTGTCTGCAGATCTTATAGTAGTAGGGTCTCTGTGGTAGTTCAGATAGGTACATCATGGACAGCAGAGTACCTGGGGTATACTCTTTATCATTACTCCTCCAGTCTTGTCAGCAATGTGAAATTTTAAAGTATATAGGAACAACCTATGCTAGGTTCCTTTGGTTGTCTACCACGGTTGTGTTATTTCTCTCTGCTCTTGCTATGGGAGTGAATTTCCAGAAACAGGATTTCAAGTCCATCCTAGTCATGCCTACTTGGAGATGGGATCGTCATATTGGGGCTTTTATCTTCTCCATTTTTTAGGTTGCAGTATCTACCAAGGTTAAAGTGGGACTCAGTCACAGCTGGATAAGATACAATTTCTCTCAAGTGGGCCGTAGGTGTAATTTATCAGCAAACCACCTACCCAACATGCTATGGAAGCCTGACTTGATCCCTAGCACTGCTCAGAAAGAAGAAAAGTAGCAGCAGTAACAGCATAAAAACAAACCAGACAGAGAGCATAAAAACCAAATAAAGACAATAACCACAATGCCAACAGCAATAGAAAAGAGGGCATAAATAGTAAAAAATAGATTGAAAACTTAAAAAATAATAAAAGTAAAATTAATAAAAATAGAGAAGAGGAGAATAGTAAGGAAGGGAAAACATAGGGATAAAAGAAAGGAGAAAAATTAAAAACAAAAAATGAGAAAGAAAATATAATTGAAGCATAATAAAATAAAATAACAATAAGGGAAAATAATGAGAAATAAGAATAAGAATAAGAATAAGAATAAGAATAAGAATAAGAATAGACAAAGGGAGGGGGAAGGGTAAAAAAATCCTCCTAGCTGAGGACTGAAGAGAATTCTTTCCTTATCTTCTAATACTGGGGTCAGTCAGGAATTGGGTCTAGTTTGTAACACCTTAAGCCTGTTGTGTTTCCTTTCAGCTCACGTAAACAAGTTGGGATTGTACATGGGGTGCACCAAGTATTTCTCATCCAGCCTCTGGCCCCACTGATGAAGGGAATGTTGGCCACATCAGGGCTGAATTCTCTCTGAAGCATTTATATTTATTTATTTATTTATTTATTTATTTATTTATTGCATTCCCAGGGGCATGAGGAATGTTGAAGCCACCAGGAGCCCTTTTCTCTGAGCTTTCTCAGTATGTGGACCACTACAGTCAGGTGGCACTCCCTCCATAGTCCCTTAATCTTCATCCCAGGTTGTGTGCTCAGTATTTGGGCCACAGCCACCATTGTCGTCGTCTTCTTCTTCTTCTTCTTCTTCTTCTTCTTCTTCTTGTACTGGAGGCTGAATGGCTCAACTCAGGGGCATTCTACCTCAGAGCTACATCCCCAGCTTTATTTCATGTTTTATTTGGAAACAGGGTCTTACTAAGTTTCTAAGGCTGGCTTTGAACCTGTGATCCTCCTGTATCAGCCTCCCAAGTACTGGTATTACAGGCATGTGCCACCATGACTGGCTTCCCATCACTTCTTTATTCATTCCCAGAGATCTTCATCTCTTCTCCACAGAATATAGTTTCTTCTTCGTGTCCCTGACTTTTCTTACTCACAGAAACCCAGGAAGGGTACTTCTGGTCTGGCATCTTGCTTCTAGCTTTAGTGCCCCTCAAAACTACCATCTCCACTGCCAAAAGATGACTCTTACCTAGTCAGTTTATAGTAAGGTCATCTACCCCATTGCCCAATCCATTAGCCTGGGGGTCTTTCTTAAATTGTTTGTCTTACTGTCCTCTTACAATTCAGTGTTCTTGCCTGGACCACTAAACCGTAGCTCTATTGACACTATCCTAGCCAAAGAAAAGACTCAATTGTCTATTTTTCACACAGAAGACAAAGAAGTTTTTTAAAAGAGTAAACAAGAGTTCTACTTTTTTGTACTGGAGATTGAACCCAGAGGTACTCTTCTTCTGAGCTACACCCTCAGACCTTTTTATTTTGAAACATGGTCTTGATAAGTTGCTGAGGCTGGCCTTGAACCTGTGATCCTGCTGCCTCAGCCTCCCAAGTACTGGGGACAGGTGTGTGTCACCATGCTCTGCTAAGAATTCTTTTATAAAACCTTTGTTACTTCCTACTACTCTTGGAATAAAATTCAAACTATAACATATGACATAACTATTGCTATTTTGCTCAAATTATAGTTGAGTGAACCAAGATTTTTTAGATTGAATTTTGTTGAGACCACATGATTGGCAAGTGACTGAGCCCATTCAGTTAACCTAAGTAATCTGTTCCACATTTAGTACCCTCTGGTGCACCATGTTTACAGTATTACTGCACAGACATGACAAGACACATAAACCTAATTATGGAACAATCATGCCAAGAACTGTCAAATTAAACTAATAATTTAATCATAACATCAACAACTAAAATCTTCCAGGCATGCATATTGAAGACTTATAAGGTCAAGGATCTATATGATGTTTTGTTTGATTCTCACAGCAAAATCCATTCACTTAACTGTAAATAACAATGTAGCATTTGAACACAAATGAGCAAGATATGGAATTAAAGGCCCCATATTCAATATAGACTTTTATTTACTTGGTATGTGATTTGGAGGGAAAATTAATAATTCTAAGCCAATTTTCATATTCTATAAATTGAACCTGCTGATATTTGCTTCATACAATTACATTGCACAGATAAGGAGATATTATAAATATATGGTATTAAAATAGTAATAAGATAATTAGAGATATATTTATATAAGATTATGTGTTTAGATGTATTTACTAAACTGGCTTAAGTTATTGGCAATTTCAATTATGCTTGTCAAATCAATATATTTGTATTGACAAACTGAGACCCTGTAGAGATAGAGGCATAATATATTGTATATACTGTACATACTGCTATAGTTTGGATTTATAATGCCCCCCTAGGCCTCTTAGAAACAAGGCTTCCATGTGGAAAGTGAGGCTTGGTTGCTGAGACGAGGTCCCTGGGGGTGTGGCCTTGGAGATTATACATAATCCATCCTTCCTTTGCTCTCTCTTGCTTCTTCTTCTTCTTTTTTTTTTTTTTTTGAGGTACCGGGGATTGAACCTAGGAGCGTTCTACCTCCGCGATACAACCCTGGCCCTAATTTTTTATACTTTATTTTGAAACCGTGTCTCACGAAGTTGCAGAGGGCCTCACTAGGTAGAGAGAGAGAGAGAGCAGAGGCTGGTCACGAACCCGGATCCTCCAGTCTCTGCCTCCCAAAGTACTAAAGTACTGGGATTACAACCATGTGCCACCATGCCAGGCTCTCTCTTGCTTTTGACTTCAATGATGTTAGAGCACAGCCTTTGTTATCTCTCTCTTTCTCTCTCTCTCCTCACCATGCCATGCTCTGAGCTCCACCAATGTACCCTAGCCTGACATGGACTGAAACCTCTGAAATATTCAGAACTATGAGCAAATACATTTTCCTTCCTCTAAATTGTGGTGGTCAGGTGTTTTGGATCACAGCAGTGAGAATGCTGACTGAAAGAATTACCCATTTTATTGAAGTATTTCATGAGAAAAATTTAATTGAATTCAATTTCCTTGTATTCCATTTCTATCAGAGTTTAATTGGCGAGACAGAATCACTGGGCAGTTAAGAGTTGGACAGATTAGTGCATAGATAGATGATAGATGATAGATAGAGAGAGAGAGAGAGACAGCCAATAGGCCTGTAGATAGATAAACAGGTAGATAGACAGATGTATAGATTGATGCATTCATTACAAGGATTGGACCTTATGTAATCATGGGGAGCTAGACCTGTCATCTCTGCAAATATTTGTTTTTATTTCTGATGCTGGAGCCTGAAGTCCAAAGGGGACATAGTTGTTAATGGAAGATGGATATAAAATGAAGATCAAAAACAATCTAGAACTTACATGTACAAGCTGGGGCCACGGAAGATAAACTGCAACGCATCCCATTTCTTATTGCCTCTGACCTGGATGATATGGGAGCCATGAAGAAAGTGGTCTCCATTACCATGGAGCTAAAGAAAAACAACTGGACCAAAAGTCAGAAAAGCTGAGGGAATATCCAAGAGAAGGTATGTTAGTTGCAGGTCCACCTGCTGCCTTGCACAAATAACTTAAGTAATCTTACCAACAACAATATGTGGAAGATATAAAATAAGTATTGCTTTATGTTCACCTTCCAAATCACCTGCAAGAATCACTTTTTGGCCCACTCAAAGTGGAACTTTATAGGGAAGGTAATTCTTAGAAATGCCCTCAGCATAACCAAGTTGATACATGGCAGAGCCATGAAAGTCCACTTGTCATTAATAAGGATAAAGTCAAATTTCCAGATAACTTGATAGGTTGATAGATCTCTCCTAAGTTTGATGGAAAATAAGCTGACCTTTTGCACCCTGTAGAATACAAAATCCCTTCTTTGTCTTTAAATAATGTTTTTCTTCTCCAGTTCTTACTTCTACTTTGATATCTTATAATTTAAATAGTGATAAATAAATATAACTAACAGGGTATCATGGTGCATGCATGTAATCCCAGTACTTGGGAGGCTGAGACAGGAGGATCACAGGTTCGAGGACAGCCTTAGCAAGTAGTGAGACACTCATCAACCAGCAAGACCCTGTTTCAAAATAAACATAAAATAGAGCTGGGGTATAGCTCGGAGGTAGAATGACCCTGGGTTCAATCACAAGTACCATAAAAATAAATACATTAATTAATTAATTAAAATAATTTAATACATCTCACATGTGATAAGGGAGAAAGAGAAATAAAACTAAAATACTGGGTTAATGCATATGCAAACATTTTCAGATCAAAATACTCATAACTGCTATGCCTCTGTTTCAACAAGTGCCCCTGTGGTCATAGGTTATTTTTATAGATACCTTCTTCTGCTACTTATTCCCTCTTCCCTTTTCCTTTAGCTAACATCTCGGCATATTCC
This sequence comes from Glis glis, assembly GCA_004027185.1. Taxonomy (NCBI): domain Eukaryota; kingdom Metazoa; phylum Chordata; class Mammalia; order Rodentia; family Gliridae; genus Glis; species Glis glis. Next base: position 79,255 of record PVJS01002213.1, read on the forward strand.
TTACTTAGTTAGGGCACACAAACGTTTCTTTTTTTTTTTTTTTGCGGTACCAGGGATTGAACGCAGGGGCGTTCTACCTCCGCGCTATGCCCCCGGCCCTATTTTTTATACTTTATTTTGAAACCGGGTCTCACGAAGTTGCAGAGGGCCTCACTAAGGAGAGAGAGAGAGAAAGAGAGAGACAGAGAGAGAGAGAGAGAGAGAGAGAGAGAGAGAGAGACAGGGAGAGAGAGAACAAGAGCTGAGGCTGGCCACGAACCCGGATCCTCCGGTCTCCATCTCCCAAAGTACTGGGATTACAAGCATGTGCCACCACGCCCGGCTACACAAATGTTTCTTAATGAAGTTCTGTACCCTTAGCAGGCCTGCTGTATTGAGTTGCTAGAGTTTTCCATTTACTTGAATAATAGAACCTGGGAGTACCAAGGAGCATGCTAGAAGATCATCTACATGAATATGAGCCCCTTTTACCCAACTGTACAGTGGCCACTCAATTTCTCCTTGATGGTTAGAATCAGTCGCTGCAGCAAACACAACTGTCTTCTTGGCCTGTGGATTCAGAGGCATGAGGAGCAACAGTGGTCAGGTTTCTGTCTCAACTTCCAGTTCAATTAAATCATTGTTGTGTCTGCCAGCAGAAGCATTCTTCCACTGGAACTAAAACTTCTAGACCAGAAGAACCTAGAATTGTGGGGATGGAAGTCAACAATCTTGCTAGTGAATTATTAGGGATATTATCCAGAGGAGTCACTCTTATTTCAATAACTTTATTCCTGGAAATGTGAATCTTGGTTCTCAGAGAAACACCACTATATACTAGATGGTGATTTATGAATATAACATATCTTGGAGAACCTTACCTCAGCCCTAGAATGTGTTGCCACCTAACTGGTGCCATATCTAAAACTTCAAAAGTTCATTTTTCCATCAAGCTAGCTGCTTTAAGCATTGTGGAGAACATGATTATGCCAGTAAATTTCATGTGTATGGGTGCATGGCTATCTTTTATTTTCTGTGAAATAAATTTCTTGGTCAAAGTAATGCTATGTGGAATAGTAAATCATGTGTCCTACAAGTGCATGGTCAGCAGTTTGGGAGATGCATTGCAAGTTGAAAGGCAAATCCGTATCCAGAATAATATCTATTCCAATAGGAATAAAATGTTATATCTTGATATATATATATATATAATAGAAATGGCCCAATACAAGCAGCCTGGCTAAAGGTCACTGGCTGATCCCTCATGAAACACCTACACTTGGGGGCACAGTGTTGGTTTCTTCTTTTGTCAAGAACATCACTCAACAGTGGCTATAGCTGGAAAGGATGGGAAATTCAGGTCGTTGACCCATGGATAACCTGTATTTCTGCTGTTCTGGCCATTTTATTCATGAACCCAATATGTAATGCAGGAATGGATGAACAGACAGTTGGGAATGGAAGGTATATGCAAGGTCAGGGAGATTTGGAATGAGCAAGACCCACAAGTATGAGATAGACCACTGTGTGAACACACTAAAACCTGTGCCAATTCTTTGGTGCCTATGAATTCTTTGTATGGGTACTCTACAGCAGCTGAAATTTTTCATCATGGAATTAAGCACACAAACTAGGCCTAGGAGTCAAACAAACTGAAGGACCTTCTAAGGAAAGGTGGCACAGTTGCAGGTGCCACCATATCTTCATGCCAATGAAGTCAGTTATCAGGGCAACATCAATGTGTTTGACCTATGAAAGAGTTTATGTTTTACTTCTCTTCTCTGAATCACATAGAAAAATCCCTTTGTTGTCCACCCTAACCAGAAACCTACAAGAAAGGAAATTGTAGGAAACATAATTCAGATACCCAAGTTGAACATTACAAAGCACCTTTAAAAATGATGAGAAATTTTAGGTCCTTAGATGATTGAAGTCACTGTATAGTTTTTTTGGTTTGGTGAACATTGTTTATTTTGGACACAGTAGGAAGAATTCAGATTTGGAAGTCTGGCGATTGGGAGTTTCTGTCATAGTTCAATAGCTACTTAGACATATGAGCTTTCTTAGTCATTTATATTCACCTCACTTTTATTTTTTTAGCTGTAAAATAAAGTGGAGGCACTAAATTATCTTTGAGAGGCCTGAATGTGCAATGGGTAAAATAAATGACTTTGGGCAGTTGGAGAGTCAGATCCTAGTTATACCACTTGTGTGATCTTGGGCATGACCTTAGACTTTCTGTGCCTCAACTTTCTCATCTATAAGTAGAGTCATGGGAGTGTTGTAAGAACTGAATACATTGCTACATTGAAAGCTCTTCATGAGAGGATCCAAGATGGCATTGGGGTAGGGACCCCTAAACAAGCTTGTCTCAAAATCGTCCTGGAGGCTCCAATTTGAACAACATTTTACACCAAAAGAAGAACCAAAATCCAACATCCTGCACCATGACTCTGACTTCACAGGCACAGAGACTAAGAACCACAGAACTCCACAGAATACCACAATCCCACAACGGCGGGATCAGAAAGGAGTCATCTTCCCCGGGACCCTACAGCCATGACCAGTTGTCCACCTCCTGCATCAGAAATTCTGGGCAGGGAACAGGAGCAGAACCCCATGAATTGTAGGCCATCGCAGCAGCAGAAAGTGAGTAAGTCCCAGCGGCTGCACTAGCGTGGGTTCGTGCCAGGGACCGAATCTCCCCGGTGCCCACAGGGACCAATTCTCCCCAGCGGCTCCAGGGACAAATTCTCCCCGGCAGCTGCAGGGACCGAGTCTCACCTGTAGCTCCAGGGACCGATTCTCCCTGGTGGCTACAGGGACTGAATTCCTCTGCAGCTCCAGAGACTGAATTCTCTGGTGGCCCCAGAGACTGAATTCTTTGGCACCCTCAGGGACTGAGCCCCGCAGTGCCCCAGAGGCCAAACTCCCTGGTGTCCCCAGAGACCAAGCTCCCCAGCGGCCCCTGAGGTTGAGTTCCCTGCGTCCCCAGAGGCCACAGAAGCAGAACTCCCCCCGACCTCCCCGGCACCCCACAGGCGGAGCTCCTTTGCACCCAAACTCCCCAGAGTCCTGAAGACCGAATTCCACACCACCCTAGCTCAAGTTGTATCAGTGACAGATTGTCCCAGCAGCCGATTCTGAGTTCGCCCCACCAGATATTCTGGCAAAGGAACAAGATGGGGAGACAACAAAAACACAAAATTGAGAACACTGACAATATGAGAATGAGGAACAGCGAGGAAACTAGAAACACTCGCAATGCAACAACAAGCAAGATTACGGACACAGAACTGCAGGAAATGCAAGATGGAGAATTTCGAATTCTGATCTTCAGAATGATGAAAGGCCTCAAAGAAAGTGCACAGTAGATGAAGGAGGAAATTGAGGCTCTAAGAAAGAACCAGAAAGAAACTTTGACTGAAATGAAGGAGTCAATAAATGAATTGAAGACCGCAATAGACTCTAACTGTGGCAGGCTCGACCACATGGAAAACAGGGTATCACTCTTGGAAGACAGTTCATTCAAAACTGAAAACACAGTCAATGATATACAGAGGATACTACAACAACACACTCTAACCATCCAAGAAATACAGAACAATACAAGACGTCCTAATCTAAGGATAAAAGGCATTGAAGAAGGTTTAGAAGCACAGACCAAGGGTTTCTGGAACCTCTTTAGAGAAATAATTTCAGAGAATTTTCCAAATAGAGAAAAAGACTTGGACTTTCAAATACAGGAGACATATAGAACACTATCAAGACAGAACCAAAGAAGGACCTCCCCACGCCATGTAATAATCAAAATGACTAACATAGAGGCCAAAGAAAAAATGTTAAAAGCAGCAAGAGCAAAAGAACAGGAGACATACAGGAGCAAATCAATCAAAATCACTCTACACTTCTCAATCCAAGTCAGGAATGCCAGGAGAGATTGGTATGGAGTACTTCAGACTCTGGAAGAAAACAACTTCCAACCAAGACTGATATATCCAGCAAAGCTATCATTCAAAATCAATGGAGAAATAAAAACATTCCAAGACAAGCAAAAACTTAAAGAGTTCATGAGGACCAAGCCAGCACTAGAGAAAATAAAACACAAGGAAGAAAAAACAAGCAAATTTCAGAATCAGAGAAAAGGTGAACTCCACCAGGTGGGCAACTAAGCAAGGAGAGTCGACACTACATCAAACAGAAAATAGAACTCAAAATGACAGGAAACAAAAATCATATCTCAATAATAACATTAAATGTCAAAGGACTTAACTCCCCAATTAAGACATAGACTGGCAAGGTAGATTACAAAACATAACCCAACTATATGCTGCTTGCAAGAAACTCACCTTCTAGCCAAAGACACTCACATGCTAAAGGTGAAAGGATGGAAAAAGATATCATGCAAACAGAGATCAAAAACAAGCAGAGGTAGCAACGCTTATATCTGACAAAACAGATTTTTAAGCTAAAACACATCAGAAGAGACAAAGCGGGACACTTCTTATTAATAAAAGGAGCAATCCAACAAGAAGATATAATGATAATAAACATTTACACCCCAAATCTGGGCACACCCCTTTTTGTAAAACAGTCTTCAGGACATCAGGTCTCAAATAGAGCCAAATACAATACTGGGGGACTTCAACACACCACTCATGCCACTAGATCTATCCTCCAAACAAAAGATGAATAAAGATTCTTCAGACCTAAATAAAACTATAGACCAAATGGATCTAATAGCCATATATAGAATATTTCAACCAGCAACAGCAGAATACACATTCTTCTCAGCTGCCCACGGAACCTTCTCCAAAATAGACCACATCCTGGGTCACAAAACATGCACCAGCAAATTCAAAAGCTGTAATATAATTCCTTGCATCTTCTCAGATCACAACAGAATGAAAGTAGAAATTAACAACAGGAAGACCAAGAGTAATCTCATAAGTACATGGAGACTAAATGATATACTTTTGAATGAGGACTGGATCAGAAAAGAAATAAGGGGAGAAATAAAAAATTCCTGGAATTAAACAAAAATAGAGACATGATGTACCAAAATCTATGGGACATGTTGAAGGTGATGTTAAGAGGAAAATTTATAGCACTGAGTGCCCACATAAGAAAAACAGAAAGCCACCAAACACACAACCTAAAGGACCTAGAAAAACAGGAACAGTCTAATTCCAAAGCCAGTAGAAGGCAGGAGAGAATTAAAATCAGAGCAGAAATCAATGATATAGAGAATAAAAAAACAATACAAAGGATCAAAAAAACAAGAAAAGATTTACAAGATTTGGTTCTTTGAAAAGATTAACAAGATTTATAAACCACTAGCTAACTCAACCAAAAGAAGGAGAGAATCAACCCAAATTACTAAAATCAGAAATGAAAAAGGAGACATCTCTACAGATAGCGGAGAAATCCAGAGGATCATCAGAAACTACTTTGAAAACTTATACTCTAATAAACTGGAAAACATGGAGGAAATTGATAGATTTCTAGACACATACAACCTACCTAAATTGAACCAAGAGGACATAGAAAACCTGAATCAACCAATAGCAAGCACAGAGATAGAAACAGCAATAAAAAGTTTGCCATCAAGGAAAAGCCCAGGTCCAGATGGTTTTCCAGCTGAATTCTATAAAACCTTTACAAAAGAACTAAAACTAATACTTCACAAGTTATTCCATGAAATTGAAAGAGATGGAATTCTTCCAAATTCCTTCTATGAGGCCAGCATCACATTAATACCAAAGCCAAATCAAGATACTTCAAGAAAAGAAAATTACAGACCAGTATCATTGATGAATATAGATGCAAAAATTCTAAACAAAATATTAGCCATGCACATCCAAAATCATATCAAGAAAATTATACACCATGACCAAGTTGGTTTCATCCCAGTAAAGCAAGGCTGGTTCAACATATGGAAAACAATACATGTTATTCACCACATAAACTGAACTAAAAACAAGAATCACATGATCATCTCAAAAGATGCTGAAAAAGCATTTGACAAAATCCAACACCCACTCATGTTAAAAAACTCTACAGAAAATCAGAATAGAAAGAATGTACTTCAATATCATTAAGTCAATATATTATAAACCCAAAGCCAACATCATATTGAATGGGGAAAAACTATGGGAATTCCCCTTAAAATCAGGAACAAAACAAGGATGCTCACTATCACCACTGCTCTTCAATATAGTACTCGAGACTCTGGCCAGGGTAATAAGACATGAGAAGGGTATCAAAGGAATTCAAATAGGAATAGAAGAATTAAAATTATCTTTATTTGCAGATGATATGATCCTATATCTAGAAGACCCAAAAAACTCAACCAAAAGTCTACTAGAACTGATTAACAAATTCAGCAAAGTAGCAGGATACAAGATCAACCTAAAAAATCAGTAGCTTCCATATATGCCAATCATGAATCCACTGAGAAAGAAATCCAGAAAACAATCCCATTCACAATAACTTCAAAATCAATCAAATACCTTGGAATAAACTTAACCAAAGAGGTGAAAGATCTCTTCAAAGAAAATTATAAAACACTGAAGAAAGAAATTGAAGAAGATCTTAGAAGATGGAAAGATCTCCCTTGCTCTTGGATAGGCAGAATAAATATTATCAAAATGACCATTCTGTCAAAAGTGATCTACAGAGTCAATGCAATCCCTATCAAAATACCAACATCATTTTTCACAGACCTAGAAAAATCAGTCCTAAATTTCATATGGAGAAACAAAAGACCCAGAATAGCCAAAGCAATTCTCAGCAATAAGAACCAAGAAGGAAGCATCACAATCCCTGATTTCAAACTATACTACAGAGCCATAGTAATAAAATCAGCATGGTATTGGCACAAAAACAGACACATAGACCAATGGTACAGAATAGAAGATACAGAAATAAATCCACTAACTTACAGCCAATTGATCTTTGACAAAGATGCCAGACACATACATTGAAGAAAAGACAGTCTCTTTAACAAATGGTGTTGGGAAAACTGGTTATCTATCTGTAGAAAAATGGAACTAAATCCTTACCTCTCACCCTGCATAAGAGTCAATTCGAGATGGATCAAAGACCTGGAAGTTAGAGCAGAGACTGTGAAATTACTAGAAGACGGCATAGGTTCAACACTTCAACATATAGGCACAGGTAGAAACTTCCTCAATAAGACCTCCAAAGCCCAGGAAACTAAAACAAGAATTAATAAGTGGGATTGCATTAAACTAAAAAGTTTCTGCACAGACACTTCACGAAAGAAGAGATACAAATGGCCAATAGATACACGAAAAGATGTTCAACATCATTATCAATCAGGGAAATGCAAATCTAAACTACTATGAGATTTCATCTAACCCCAATCAGAATGGCAAGCATTAAGAAGTCAAACAATAATAAATGTTGGAGAGGATGTGGGGAAAAGGGAACTCTCCTGCACTGTTGGTGGGAGTGCAAACTAGTCCAACAACTTTGAAGATGAGTATGGAGATTCCTAAGAAAACTGGGAATGGATCCACCATATGACCTGGCTATGCCACTACTGGGTATCATTCCAAATGGATTGAACCAGAAAACTACAGTAATATATGCATACCCATGTTCATAGT
>PVJS01002214.1:0-86849 GCA_004027185.1 Glis glis
AGGCTGGCCGCGAACCCCGATCCTCTGGTCTCCGCCTCCCAAAGTACTGGGATTACAAGCGTGCGCCACCACGCCCGGCTCCCCCAGCCCTATTTTTTATACTTTATTTTGAAACCGGGTCTCACGAAGTTGCGGAGGGCCTCACTAAGTAGCTGAGGCTGGCCGCGAACCTGGATCCTTCGGTCTCCGCCTCCCAAGTACTGGGATTACAAGCATGCACCACCATGCCCGGCTCCCATAATTTTTTTAATCCATTCATCTGTTGATGAACATCTTGGCTGGTTCCATAGTTTGGCAATTATGAATTGTGCAGCTCTAAACATAGATATGCATACATTACTATGGTAGTCTAGTTTCGATTCTTTTGGGTAGATACCCAGGAGTGGTATATCTGGGTCTTATGGTGCAGTTCATTCACATTCTTTTGAGGACTATTCTTAACTGCAAGTTAGTTCAGACTACTAAAGAAATGGGTCAGGGGCCAAGCCTCAAATCCATAGTGACTTAGTATGATCCTCATGTCTTGCCATGCCATTTATCATTGAATCTTCACAGCTATCCTTTTAGAGAACATTATTATACCTGTTTTCAGGCACTGAAATGAGCTTCAGAGAGATTGTTTAATTTGTCTAAAAGCACACAGCTAATAACTGGTGGAGTAAAGGTATTACCCTCATATCAGTATACCTCAAACCTACTTTCTTTTCTCTGTGTGTGTGCACGTGTGTATATGTGTGTTTGGTACTGGGGATTGAATCTCCAGAGGCATTCTACCTCTGCGCTCTACCCCTAGCCCTATTTTATCTTTTATTTGGAAATAGGGTCTCACTAAGTTGCTGAGGGCCTCACTAAATTGCTGAGGCTGTCTGCAATTCTGTCATCCTTCTGTCTCAGCCTCCCACGTACTGGGATTACAGGCATGCACAATCATGCCTGGCTAAACCTGTTTTCTCATACTGTATTTTTCAAGTTTGAAAAAGAAATAATTCGGTAAAAAAGTAAAAACTGAGTTCCTTTAAATACTATCTGCAGAAACCGAATCATGCAGTAGGAGTAACAAAAGCAAACAATGGACTGGACAATTAGTTTTATGTGAGGAAAGAGAAGGATTGGGGATAGTCTTAGAGAAGCAAGGACTAATAAATTGAATATTGCATTCTTGATAGTAAGCTGTCTAACTCATATGAAATGTTTTTGTGTGATATTGGAAAGTGTGTGTGTGTGTGTGTGTGTGTGTGTGTGTGTGTTACTTGGGATTGAACCTAGGGGCATTCTACCTCTGAACTATACCACCAGCCCTATTTTATTTTTTTATTTTGAAACAGGGTCTTGCTATGTTGTTGAGGGCCTCACTAAGTTGCTGAGGCTGGCCACCAACCTGTGATCTTTCTGTCTCAGCCACCCAAGTACTGGGATTACAGGGTGCATCACCACATCTGGCTAAGAAAATGGACTTAATTGAAAACAAGCAAAGGAATAAACAAAAAACCCAAACAAATGATTTATTGCACATGAGAATGCCTTGACAAGACAGCATTGAAAAGCTGATGCATGCTACCTGAGACATCTGCGAGAGATGTCTCTATGAACACGTTTCCCTATAGCACCATCTTTCTTAAGGAAGACTGTATTGGCTCTAGAAGATTCATTGACTGACTTACACAAAATAGTCAATAAAAGTTTTAGGGATGGATGAATGAATCGTTTTCCTACCCAGCCTGAAAATTCATGAATGCCTTCCTAAAAGGGATGCCACCTAAACAAGGGACCAATGTTTTGGACAGAAGCATGGATATACAGAGGTCATTATGTCTTTGTTAATCATAAAGAGTTCTCTGGCTTCTACCCTCCTGCTCAGATCAAAAGCATGTCTCTTTTCTATTATTTTTATTAGTGAAAATGTATCATTAGCACATGTTTTCTGAATTTTGAAAATTATTTGGAGTTGAAATATGTTGATACATATTTAAATGATAATACTTAAATAATAGGCTTTAGACAATGTTTGTTCTTGAATCTTTAATTTTCTGAGCTACTTAAAGAGATATACCCTGATAATTTGTGTTAATATGAGTTCATTATAGTTAAAATTTAAAAGGAAGGAGTAATGAAATTCACCCTTGAGACTTCCTATGAACAAGTCTGCTTGAGGGAGCAAGACTTTTTAAATGCCCTTTTGATTTTTACAGGATAGTTCATTCAGAATTATAAATGAAGTGATATTAAAAGCCATTACTATTACAAAATACATAATTATTTGTGTATTTAAGTATATTTATTTATTTGAAGAAGCATTCAGCAGTAGAAGGCATAGAAAAATAATCAATTATCTGTCCAACAAAGGACCTATAAGATGGAGCTGGGCGTGGCGGTGCACGCTTGTAATCCCAGTACTTGGGAGGCTGAGACAGGAGAATCGCAGGTTCACGGCCAGCCTCAGCTACTTAGTGAGGCCTTCTGCAAGTTAGTGAGACCCTGTTTCAAAATAAAGAATAAAAAATAGGGCTGGGGTAGAATAGGGCTCAGAGGTAGAATGCCCCTGGGTTCAATCCCCAGTACTGCAAAAAAAAAAAAAAAGAGCTACAAATTTGCTATAGTATCTGGGGGAACTTGAATTTTTAAAAACTGATTATTTGCAATAAGAATTAAGAATAAAATTATGAGAATTCATAGGATTTTCGTGCTTAGCTAACATAACAGAAAAAAGATAATAATTTTACCTTATCTATCTAAATTTTAAATTTGCATCTTTAATATGTTTAAGATAAACTGTAAATATGAAAACTCAGTATGAAATAACTCAAATTTCACATTTGGATTATTATCATTAAGGCTAATGTCTACTGTTGGGGCGTGCACAACATGCACAACTCTATGTTCTACTCTCAGTCATCAGGGTAGTTTTTTTTCTTTCTCTACCTTTTAAAAGTCCAACCATTTTTAAAAATTCAGCTTAAACCTCATCTTTCCCATGGCACTTTCGTCCCAGCTATGAGCTATAAGTGACTTTTGTTTGCCCTAACATCCAATATCATTTATTGACCGGTTAAGACTCTTTGATTATCAATTTGAGAAACCAACTTAAACTGTTTAAACAAACAATGGGAAATGTATTTTGATGCTGTGCTATCTTCTAGAACCTCAAGGTAGGAATTGTCTAGCTCTCAGAAAGTTAGTAGGAACTAGAACTAGAACCAGAAACTAAAATTAGAATACTGATGATAACAAAGATTTGGGTCATGCATATTACTTTGCTTAAACTGCCATAACAAAATACTCTAGACTGGATTGCTTAAATAGCAGAAATTTGTTTCTCACAGTATGAATGCTGGAAAGTCCAAGATTAAGATGTCAGTCAATTTGTTGTCCAATGAGGGTTCTCTTTCTAGCTTGCAGACAGCTGCCTCCTCATTGTGTCCACCCATGGCTTTTCCTTGGTATGTGCAATGTCGAGAGAGATTCTCTCTTCCTTTTCTTATAAGGTCACCAACCCTATTGAATTAGGAGCCTATGTTTATGGCTATATTTAATCTTAATTGCCTTCTAAAAGCCCTATCTGCAAGCACAGTCACATTGTGGCTTAGGGCTTCATCATATTGTCTGGGGGGGGGAGCACAATTCAGTCCATAGCATCCTGCTGTCTAAATAGCAGGCCTTATTATAAGGCCTTATTATACTATACACTATATATAAAGACTATATATGCATATTTAATGTCCACAAGGACACTATAAAATAGATACTATATTATCTCCACTCATAAATAAGGAAAAGAAAGCAGAAAACATGAAGAATAAGTAACTTGCCCAAAATTACGGAGCTTATAAATGAAGCTACGTTTAAACAGTGCTGTCTGCCTAGAGTCCATGTCCTTGAACACTAAACTAAACCGCCCCTCTGAAACCAACAGGCCTCTGGTCTTTACTACCACCTGGGTGTTTGCGCTATCTTGTGCATAGCTTCCTCTGCTACTCAGTCCACATGGAGAAGCATGACCCGCTCTCAGTGAGCCCAGAGGGTCGGTCCACTCTACAGTCCTCTCAGTCCCCATCCCATATGTCTGAAAAAGTAATTCCACTACCAATGTGGGACGGCTTTGGCCTGCGTAGGGCCTGACATTATTGATTGAAGAAGTGAAACAATAAATAGTCACTATGTATTCCTCTGGCTCTAGAGATGGATGAGTCATGTCTCCTTGTGCTCACTCATCTTGTTTTACTGTTGTTCTCCCCTGAAGTGGCATCTTCATTTGGATGCTTTTCTTAAAAGCAAGTGTAATTGTTGCAGCATTTTTATCGAATGTTTGTTTCATCTTCTTTCTCTAAGAAAATGTTTGCAAAGGATATATTATCTTCCTCCTTATCTTCAAATTGTGAAAAGAAAGGTACACAACTGGGGAGGGGCAGCCAGAAAGGTTATGTTTGTTTATTTTTAACTCTTGGACTGCTATTTGAATCCCCCTACTCCTAAGGGAACTGTGTATGGTTTTGGTAACATGGCAGCTTTGTGGGAATAAGGGTTAGTCTCATGATGTAAAAGAAGTTTGGCTGAGGTAACTCTTTTTTTGTGGAAACCTTATAAAGTTTGGATGCCAGTGGTTCCTAGGCATATTTATACCATATCTCAACTTTAATTTCCTCTTGATCTAATTAGACTAATAGAACATGTGATATGCATGTAGATGGTCTTGATTTCAACTGCCACTTCTGCTATTTTACAAATTATGTGACCTTTGATAAGTTACTGAACTTCTCTGTGTACTAAGCTATAAAATAGAAATAATGTTTATATCATAAAACTGCTGAGAATTAAATGAAGATATATATATATAAAACTACCTTGCCTATGTTAGAAGCTCAACAATATTGGCTTTCTTCTTCCAATTTCTTTTTAAGAGAATATGACCATAATAAAAAATATGTAGTAGATCAGATCCTTGCAGAAAGTTGCCATTCCCTAAATATAAAAAAGCATTTTGAAGAAACATTTAATTCTTCAGGATATTAGAAGGTATTAGAAAAATAACTTAGAATTTTCCTAGATGGCCTTAAAAATAAAATTGACAAAGCCTCCACCACTGTGGAACAAATGTATTCACTGTGTTTAAAAGCTATATAGAAATAACTATTGAAAAATAGCTAGAATTGTAGCATCAGCATAACACTACTTGAGGTACAATTTGTGAAGTCTGGAAAAAATTATATTAAGCCTTGCTTACTTCTGTCCAAGATTTGAGAACCAAAGCTCAGGAGTTTCTGTTTACCATTAAAATTATCTTACCTTTGACTAACAATACAAATCACGCAATGGCTGATGAGATTAGCAGAACTGGATGCACTCAATTCACAACATCATTTCTCTGAAAATGTCCTTCTGCTTCGGCACAATATAGACTGAAGATTATAGCAAGTGATTTTTCATTCCCATTGTTTCTTTTTCTTTCATATTTCTTACCTTCCTAGTTGGTGACAATGGATACCATTCTTTTGGTTGCTAATCAACAGCAGTTCCAACTCCAAATTGAATCAAACAGTTCAGTTAATGTTTATGAGAGTTTAGAAATTGCCTTAACAATTGTGGAGAAAAAAATAAAGAATATAGAAAACAAAGTTCTGAAACCCAAGGAAATAGGATTATTCTTACAGGCTATCAAAATGTAATGTTTAAGTATCACTATATTCAAGCTTTTCTGGGATTGCATAAATTCCCCTATTCTTAGAGATTGAGTCAGACCATATAACCAGATATTTTATCTTAAGAAAGTGCAGTAAATAATAAATTTGGGGAAGTTAATAGGTCATGAGGTAAAGGAAAAAACTATTGATTTGTAAGGAGTTGGAATTATTTAACTTAGGAATGACTTGAAGAAAAATTAGTAGTCTCCCAATATATGAAAGGCTTTTATTTACATGGTTTTCATAAGATGCTTTCTGTTTCTCTAGGATACCAGAGGGTAAGTCTGAAGAGCATCAAAGACCTAGAGATTGATATTGACTAATTATTTTAAATTATTCATCAGTATACTTGTTTGCTGAGAGATTTATATAAAATGTGATTTTCATGTTGAAAACATCCATCCTGGCTTTATTTTACATGTGGCCTATTTACTATTCTTTACTAGACCTCCACTTGATTCTCCTTTGCCTAATGGTCCTTCCATTAGGCAGCCTTCTTTTTTCTATTCTGATTTCCTCTTCATATACCCTACCAGTAGTTAGTCTCACAAAGCCCAATTTCTGGCTCTTTGTTCATTTTGTATCTTTTGTCAATTTTCTATACCTTCTGTTACTTAGTCCATCTATCCTTAGAGGTTTGTACAATGACTTCATGTATGGTTTTATGTCTTCTAATCTTATGTTGAAAATGTAGAGATAGATAGATAGATAATTAGAAGATGTTCTACAGTCTCATCTCACCTGTCAGTTTTATCTACAGCCCCCTTAAAAAAAAAAAAACAACCTCTTTCCCCATTGTTTTCTTTAGTGTTGCAAAGTCACTAATTTTCCAGGCTCCCCAAAGAGGGCCCCTTAAGTCACCCCTGAATATTTCATCACTGCTGCATTGAATTTGGCACCAAGTCCTGCTGCTCTTTTCTTAATCCTTCTCAGAGCTGTCTTTTCATCTTCATTCCCACCATTGTCATCTTTATCACCTTATATCTGGACTACTACAATTTCCTCCTCTTTGGTCTACCTAGCTCCAATATTCTATCTCCCAAATTCTTTCTGAAAATATGGCTACAACATATTTTATTTTATTATTGGTATGCTCCTGCACAAAATCCTTCTCCCTCCTGGCCCCGCTTTTTGTGTTGATACTGGGGATTGAGCCTAGGGCCTTCCGCATAAGCATGCACTCTACCATTGAGCTATGCCCCCAGCCCCAGTTTCCGTTAATATACTACATCGAGTTCAGATGATTTTGCCTGGCTTCCTTTAGTATATTGGTAGCATTAGGATCCTATTCCAGCACTGAACTAAGAAGGCCAGGAGTTGCCATACCCTCCTCTACCATTCATCCCTTTTCTACATGAGGTTTCCAAAGGAGAGAATTACATAAGTATCAGTGGCAAATAAATAAATATGGTTTATGTTATAGTAACAGGGTGTCTGAAACCTTCATATTATTCTAAAACACTGGTGAACAATGTAGGGTTAGGTCTAAAACATAGCTTCCCCACTCTTCAAAGGCCTGATACTAATTGTCATCAAGCCTGAGATAATTAGAGTTCCTGGAAATCTAAGTGCCATAGGATTAGAAAAGACAGGTAAAGAAGACAAAGAGACAGCCAGAATGAGGATAATGATAAGTTCCTGTCTTGAGAAGGGCCCAGGCCTCTGCCTGAGGGGTGGGAAAACATCAGCAGTAACCGCAGCAACCACTGACCCAAGAAGAAAGCCTTAATTCTCTTACAGATCTAGTCTCCAGGGTCAAAGAAAAGCAGGAAAGAACATCCACCTTTGTGTGTGACCCTTTGACACAGGTAAGTAAAAGTATCCCAGCCCGATCCTGCCCAATCTGATTAGCAGCTCCTTCCTGCCCACTCACCACAGTTTACAAGGTTCTTTGGAAGAAAGGCCCTGGCAGACTGATTTTTTACTGTTCTCTTTTTTTGTTGTTGGTTTTTCACTGTACTTTATACTCTTGTAATTTTCCTTCATCCCATTCTTAGTTTATCTAAATCCTTAGTGTTCTTTTAAGAACAGTTTATCACTGCCTCTTCATCAAAATTTCCTACTACTGATACCCATAATGATTATAAATTTTCCTGAATTTCTGTGATTTTTATCAGTATTTCTACCCAATTTTGTACTTAATTGTTCCATAATCATGTTACGTGTATATTTTTATATATAGATATATGTATGTAAAGTCATTTAATGCTTAAATTATGTCTTTTCTTTCAAGTAAAGCTCCTAGCATAGTGCATATTACATGTAAAATATAAAGCTAGAAAGGAATAATAGAAAATAATGATAAATAATTGTTAGCTGATTGATTACTTTTTGATTCTTAAGTTATGTCTACATGGTACTGTTAAATAAAAGCATAATGAAAGTATGTGTTCTGTTCTACCTCCTTTAGACATTTGATACCAACCAGGAGTAATATTCAAAATACTTAGCAATCATTGAACTAGCATTGGCCAATCAAAATGGATTCTGATTGGTATGGTATCAGATTTATATAACAGATTGGCAGTGCAAACCCTAACTAATACAGAACCAAAATAAACTACAGGTTTAATCCCTGATATGCCAGAGATTAACAGGTGAACTGTAGCCACATATTAGATATATTTTACCTGTTTTTTATTGGATCTACCTACAAAACCAATAAAAGTCAATCAAGCTAGTTTAATACTTAACCCAATCATGCTTTTTCCCCCTGCTGCCACCATGGCTCTCATTTTTATATATACTACATATGATTGCTTATTCCATAAACTGTCTATTTCAAACGTTGATAGCATCATATTTGCAATGTCATGGTCCACAGTACATGATAAGCGTTTCCATTGGCTGCTCCCATAACTATGTAGTTGTTGCAATGACAAGCACTACTGAATAGCAGCCCATGCTCTGAGAATGAGATACCCAAGTCCTTACTGATTACTTCTACATAGTAGAAGTGACTTGGGGTTCACATGTCTTTAGATTGCACATACTTTCACAAAAATGTATTCCTACAACCTGTGTGCTGGAGTATTTGTACTCAGTCAACCAGTTAAAACTAAACTGACTATAGAAGTAACCCTATACATGCTTCAACATTAATGAAGCAATTTAGACGTTTTGTTACATTGAATCAGCTACACTTTAATGATACTTCAAAACACTGCTAATGGCAGAAGTGTCATATGACAGCATATAAGAGAGATTGTTGTTTAACTTGCCAATTTATCTTTTCTTTGTTTGTTTGCTTTCTGCATTGGTTCCATCTTTTACTGGTCAAGTGGTAAAAATGTGTATTTCTAAACTGAACTCTTAACAAATTATGGGTGTGTGATTTTAAAGACAATAGATTAGTCTCGTCCAAAGTAAAAGCTATAGAATTTTTTTAAGACAGAGAAATGTCTTGCTGGGTGCTAACACCTTCAGAAGCTATTATTATAGTGTAGCAGAGGACGACTCTCTTGCAGATGGAGAGAGTAATGTTAAGATTCACACCAGACCTTGTCCTTCTATGCCTTTTCCCCCTGTGCAAAGGAATCTGTCAGATCTTATTCCTTTCTTTGAAGAAATGCCTAAAGAATGTCAGTTCAGTCTGGCTACACTTAGGCATCATGTGGAAGACTGTGGATGTCTTCAAGAAAAAGAGACACATTCTGAAAAATGTGATTTCAGGGTTATCAAAAGGAAGTATTTTGGCTTTCTGTGACTGGGCTGAATTACTCCTTTTTCATAGTAATGGTTTCTTACATTTGTACTATGCTTTTTCCTTTTTCAAGAAGTTTAAGATTAAATATCTTATCTGATTCTCATTGTAGTCTAATTTAATTTGAAGTTATTTTACTATGTTTATAGTCAAAACAGTGCTGTTATTTTGTGTTTTGTGATCACTAGAACAAGTAACTTACATTTGATTATTTTTCTAGATGGACTACAGACAACATTGCCCAGTATAGAATAGTATGATTACTTCTCTTAGTGATAATTATTAATATTGGGATATGATAAACTTTCACATGGTCACTCCAAGTGAAGACTCTCCAAACCCTGCTTGTTATGTTATGCTTATAATGTGCCTATTGAAAGACAAATATTTTATCAATGAAATATTCCCTGACCCCCAACAGAGTTAGATACTCTGCCTTTCTGCTCCTAGAACACCTTGTACAGTATATTGGAATTATATTGGTAATTCAGTTATGGTATAACATTATATTTATCTCTGTGTTATTGATAACCTAGCTCAGTAAATGTTTGATGAATGAATGAAAATGAATGGATGAGCAAATTGCTATGTGTGATGTATATTGTGCTAAACTGATACTTAAAGGCTATTCTAATGTGTATAATTATTATGTGTCAATTAAAAAGTTTTAATTAAAACAAAAATAAAAATTTCCAAGGCCCATTGCACTACGGCTGATCTCCCGTCCACTGGATCTCAGGGTAAATTCAGCAGCGTGATTGGGAGATGCAGGAGCCACTTAGGAAATTTCTTTACTGATTTTGATTAAAATTAAAAATAATAAGCCTTTTTGTTTCTCAAACAGCACTTGTAGACCAGTATTTCCAGAAGAGAGGTCTAAGAATAAAAGAGAGTCCATTAAGGTTTATGCATGGCCACAGGATAGTATAGAAAAGATATTAAAGTTTTGGGTCAGGTCGGAGTAGAAACTTTAAATGCTATTTTGAGCAAAGCTTTGATAATATTGCAGTGGAAGAGTGACATTGCCTGTAGGAGAAAGAAAAATTTAGGTGAAATGAAGGTCAAATAGAATCTAATTCCTAATGAGCAGATAGAATTAAAGAAAACAAATCTTTAGTCTTTGTTTCTATGAAGCATCCAAGAAACACACTGCATTAATTCTTTGAAATGGATGTTGCTCCTTGCTCTAGAGAGGAAAAAGCTCAACATTTAAGAGATATTTATGTTTGTACTTGTGCCTTCCTTTCTTCTTTGAATAAAACAAATGGGGTTCATCCATATAAATGAATTTTCTGTATGAATAGCCAGCATGGACTAGAAAAAAAGGTAATTGAAATTAAAAACTTATTTTCCATTTGAAATATTTTGTTGTCATTATCTTCTTATGAATTCAGAGACAATATGGAACAATCTTCTAGAGTTGATTTTTTTTCCTGTGGTATTAGGGATTGAACCTAGGGGTGTTCTACCTCTGAGCTACACCCCTAGACCTTTTTCTCTTTTTGTTTTGAAACAGGATCTCACCAAGTTGCTGAGGGTCTTGTTAAGTTGCTGAGGCTAGCCTCCAACCTGTGATCCTCTTAGGCTCCCCAAAACTGAATTACAGGCATGTGCCACCATGCCTGGCTAGATTTAATTTAAAACTTGTATTTTCCCATGTGCAATAGTTTCACTGGAGTTTGTGGAGATTGATGAGATGCCTGTAAAATGTCTGAGATCTCTGGATGAACTGTGATATGTAGCTCTATAGGGTAGAGGTAATAGTAGTTAGTTAACATGATAAACTAACGAATCATATGCCTTTCTTAGTTATCAAAGGTAGTGAGTTCATGTTTTCAAGTTTTCTTTCCTCAAGGTATCAAATAGATATCTTACTTTGGACATGTAAGTATCCACATCAAGCTCTGATTACCCAAGACTCAAATATTTTATAGCGCATTCCTTATTTGAGTTTAAAGTTTTAATTTGCTAACTATTTGTGAGGATACATTTTTGCATGATTCTCCCACATCAGTTTTTCTACTTCAAGATAGGTAAGCATTAGACTATTCCAGTGACAGAGTCCTGGAAGGTCCTTCACTGAAGATGTCTCCACAGAGTCTGGCAAAGATATGTTTATACAATTAAGAAGTAAAGAAAATCTTGCAATAATGACTACTTATGAAAGTTTCTTTAAATATTAGTATTTTTAAAGACTTAGGACAAATTAGTAAATATGGGTTAAATATGTTCTGAGTCATTATTAGAATTAATTAGAGATTTTTTATGAAATGTGTTCATCTCATTTTTGAAACCTGTTGGAGATTAAATGAAAAATTGTTATATCACTTTTCAAATAGAAAATTGGGCAAGGTTCTAAAGACCACCATATAATGAATCTAATTCAAATCTTTAGTGAAATAGAAAAATGGTACAAGTGTATATAAGCTAGTTGGTTATTATAATCTGGAATTACAGGTGGTCTTTCTAATATACTCGTTAGTTTTATTATACACAAGTCCCAAAGTAGTAAACACAGAGAGAAGTCCAAGGGCCACACACTATTCTCAAGAGAGCTCTTTTTCATATGACTCCACCCTTATCTTTTTAATATATGGGGTATTTACTTCTCTTTCACTACTGGAACTTCAGGTAAACTATTTTAATTTATGTTTTGGACAAGTTTAACTTAAAATTTCCATTTTGGGGAAGACTTCTTCTATTTTATGGAATGAAGTGTTGCCTAACATGGAATTGAAAATAAAGCCAATTTTCAGATCAGTTGAATGCTTCCAGTTCTGTATGACAGCAAAGAGCAGTGTGACTATGTGCCCAACACGCAGAGGCATCTGTACAGCTGTACAAAATCAGGAAGAGTAAGGTCCCTCTGTAAACACCTGGCGATGCTGCATAAGGAATGTATTTGGGGCATCTCATTAAAGAAAAAAAAGCTTAGTCGTCTGGGTAGGAGATGGGGTGAGAAGGACCGAGGTATGCCGAAATGACTTCCAAGACGAAATGATTTAATAGATTGTAGGCAAGCGCCGGGCGTGGTGGCGCACGCTTGTAATCCCAGTACTTTGGGAGGCGGAGACCGGAGGATCCCGGTTCGCGGCCAGCCTCAGCGCTCTCTCTCTCTCTCTCTCTCTCTCTCTCTCTCTCTCTCTCCCCCTCTCTCTCTACTTAGTGAGGCCCTCTGCAACTTCGTGAGACCCGGTTTCAAAATGAAGTATAAAAAATAGGGCCGGGGGCGTAGCGCAGTGGTAGAACGCCCCTGCATTCAGTCCCCGGTACCGCAAAAAAAAAAAAAAATAGATTGTAGGCTTTAACTTCTGGGACTTTCTTTTCAAAAGTCAATAGGCAAGATATGAATAACTATAAGGGTGACTAGATATTCAAATGCTATACAGAATATATACATGAAAAGGATGACCTAGAGTTCTTCAAGAAAAATTAATACATATCACTAAGTCACAACTTTGTTGGAATTTTCTATAGACCATACTGATGTCCGTAGGCCCCAGGCATCCCGAAACAAAGAAAAGTATACTGTGTAGGAATTGAGTGGCTTTCTGAAATAGATTGCTTCAGGTCAGAGGCTAAGAAATAAGAACCAAAAGGTAACTCTCCTCTTGAGATAGGGAATGCAGGAGAAAAAAAAAACTAGGTCAAATAAATGAAAATTAGTATTGAAATTTTCATCAGAGCTTGAGGAACAATTGTATAAAACCACTACATTTATCCTAAACTCACAGGAAGAAAACCTAAATAAAGTGTTCAGATCACTTACGTTATTTAAATATTTTGAATAAAAATATTTCTAAAGCATATTTTACTTTACCCTGTATGTCAAAAAGAATATACTGAAGAAGAGTTTATTTGTTCTCTAAGATTCGTGGTGGCACTGTGAACATCAATTATATTTCTCTAAAACAGTAATTCTCCCAAAGGCTATTGGGGTTAGTTGGACAATCTTTCCCTGGTTGGATTTCTGAGTATTCGTACTTGCTTTGTGCAATCCTTGTATCTCCTCCCTCACTGCCACTTGACTCGCTCTCACTTCTTGGCATCACCCACGAACCTCTGTCTGGTGACTCCCTCTCTGCTTCTTTCCAATTTGTTGCAGCCACAGCGTATCGTGGGCAGAAAAACTAGACGAGAATCTTGTTGTAGGCATAACAAAAGTAAAGTGAGTTTTGTGGGGACATCTGAAAACCTATGCTAAGGTTTTATGAGTGTAGCATGTACTTTTGTAGGACCTGTATTGACTGCTCAGTGGCTTCATTTGCAGAGGAAGGTGGGGAGGAGCTGACTTCAAGGTTCTGGACTACATTCTGTACAGCAAATGTCATAACATCACTTATTCTTGTCTCTCAGTCAACGTGTTTGTAATTGTCAGTGTCATTTAAATATAAAAAGGAGCTGTAGAGCATGTTTCAGGGGTTGATTGTGTCAACCTGGGCTTTATAATTGAAAATTTATTATCTCTTTTATATTACTTGCAATGAATAAGTACTGTCACTAATTATAAGAATGCATTTTTTTCATGATGGGATTGAACCCAGAGCCAAACATGTGAAGCAAGTGCTCTACTGTTGAACTATATCCCTAGACCAAAATGTATTCTTTTGGGGGGAGGGACCGAAGGTACTGGGGATTGAAGCCCGGGGCATTCTATCTCTGAACTACATCCCCAGTCCTTTTACTTTTTATTTTGAAATAGGGTCCTGCTAAATTGCTGAGGGTCTCCCTAAGTTGCTGAGGCTGGCCGCAAACCTGTGATCCTCCAGTCTCAGCCTCTCAGGTACTGGGCTTATAGGAGTGCACCACCACTGATAAGTATGTGTCAAAGATAGCTCCTACTCGTGGAAAGTACTGTGTGCATGCATAGTCACTTTTGAAGCAAAATCTCCACTTTGAATGATTTACCGTTAAGCCAATCCTTCTCTTCTTTTAGTTACCTCCACAAGGTTTCAAAGAGAAGTGGGGTAAGAAGTTTGGGCTTATGCTTGCCTCTATAGAGATGATAGAAATTTAAACACACCTAGTGGAATTCAAGAAAGGGGAGTGAAGGAGGGTGATCATATATGAGGAATCATAAGGAGAAGAGGGTTATGAAGTGCTAGGGGCAATAAATATATAAGGGAAGGAGAAAGGATTGGAGAAACTAAAGAAAGCACAGGTGTTTTCAACTAGAGAAAACATTGTGTTTATTAGAGTCTTCAGGAAACTATGTAAAAGATAAATATCCAAGTGTTGGCAATAATAATAATAAGTAAAGAGTGAGCACATTTCAAAGAAAATAAATTCCTGTTTTATAATTTTTTTGCTACATTAATTTATCTCTAAGCCTTCTGAGATAGCTTGTAGAAGAAAGGACATTAAGCTCTAAACCTAGTTTTGTTGCTGAAGAGCTTTCCCGCTTTTATCAGGTAGAGTCATGTGTCACTTATTCACAGGGATACATTCTAAAAAATGCATCATTAGGCAATTATATCATTGTGGGAACATCATAGAGTGTACTTACATGAACCTAGATGGTATAGGGCAGTCATTCAACGTGACATCTTCATGCCGTCAAGAGACACGGTAAACACAAGATGTATGAGACTGCTGACAGCATAACACAGCATACTGTTTTGCATTAAACATTTTTGCAAGTAAGAGTATATTCTAAAATAATGATAAAAAAGTATAGTATATTAAATACATAAGCCAGTAACATAGTTGTTTGTTATCATTCTTTATCCGTTATGTACTGTACATAGTTGGATGTGCTATATTCTGCAGGACTGGCAGCTCAGTAGGTTTGTTGACACCAGCATCACCACTAGCACATGAGTAGTGCATTGTGCTACAGCATTAGGGCAGCTATGACATCAGTAAGCGATAGTCGTTTTCAGTTCTATTATGGTGTTATAGGACCACCTTTGTATAGGACCACCATCATTGGCCAAAACATTGTTATATGATACATGATTACTTAACCCAGATTTTAGGTTTCTTGATAATGAAATGATTTAAACCAAGTTATTTCTAATATCCTTTCCAACTCTAAAATTATGATTTGTTGAGGAGCAAGTATCAGAGTATTGGTTTAGAATTTGTACAGTCAACTAATGTCACAAAGTGTCCTGTTTTTATGTCTTATACAACATGACTATTCTTTTTTATGGTGAATCTCTTTCTTTTTAAAAATATACTTTATTGGTGCACTGTAATTATACATCATAGTGAAGTATAGAGTGATAGGAACATGCATGCACACAGTGCTTGGTGTGTTTCCTTCCAGACCCCACACACTTCCTCCTCTTCCCCATACATGTCATCTGAGCTGTTACCTTCATCGCTTGACTATTCTGAACCTCCCATGTCCATCTTTTCCTCTTACATGAAACAATCCTGTTTCTCTCCTTGGTAAGGCAAAACACTCTAGGTTGCTCCTTGTGTGGGAATACCCCCACCTCTCATGCCATGGATTTATTTTTATTTTATCCAAGAAAGACTCAAGGACAATCAATTGACTAATAATCCAATGATCTTATCAACTGACTTGGCACAAGATAAAAAGCAACATGAATAATACCTTGCCAAAAGAAAAAAATCATGGGTTGGGCAAGTATTGGGCTGCCAAAGTGAAAAGAATGTATAGAACATGTTATAAAATATGAGGGACCGTGATGTTTCATAGGAGAGCTAAAATCCATGAGAAACTAGAACCTAACAGGTTAAAAAAAAGTTCTATAGAATAGTGGAATAAGTAGTCAGTTGGTAGAGAGTTCCCTTTATTCCTTTCATTTATATTCTAAGGATAGCACATTCTAATTGTTTAGAATACCACCACTCAAACAATGAGTGAAGTTTTCCTGGTGAATAACTTATGTGTGTTGTAATTATAAGTGAGGAAAGCATGTGCAGAAAAAAGCTAAAACTACGAAAATAACTGCTATACTATCTGAATGCTAGAATGAAGATTCCTGAAAAACTACTGCTGAAGTTCCCATTCAATCCAAAACAAGGCATTAGTTCCGGTACTCATGAGACATTTTTCTGAGGTCATATAGTGCTTATTTTATCCCTACAATAGAGACCCATTTCTTCAATATGAGTTTCATATAACACTAAGAGTGTACTTAATTTTCTGGTGTGTGCGATACTGAGGATTGGACCCAAGGGCATTCTACAACTGAACTATATCCCCACCTCACCCACAGCCCTTTTTATTTTTTATTTTGAAACAGGGCCTGACTTATTGCGCACTGGCCTTGGACCTACGATCGTCCTGTCTCAGAGAACTGGGTTTGTAGGTGTGTGTCACTGTGGCTGGCTCTTCATTTATTATATTTTCAAAATCATTCCCATCTCTACTAAGGCCACTGATGAACCTGTTGAAGTAAATTGTATTCCATTTCCTGGGTATGGAAATTCAGAAAATGTAAGTGACCTGCCAAGACCTTTCAACTTTAACCTGTTTTTAGGCCTATAGGTAATCAACTGTCTGATGGGGTATTTCTCTGATTAACCATTTACTCTAACAGAGAAAAATCTACCCCAATTAACTTTTCCTAAAGATGGTATATATTTTTAAGAAATAGCTTAGTTTGCCAGGCATTGTGGCACACCCTTTTAATCCCAGTACTTGGGAGGCTGAGACAGGAGGATCACAGGTTTACAACCAGCCTTAGCAACTTAGTGAGGCCCTCCACAACTTGGTGGTACCATGTTTCAAAATAAAAAATAAGAAGGGCTGGGGTGTAGCTCAGAGGTAGAATGTCCCTGGGTTCAATCTCTAGTACTCCCCTCCCCCTCCACACACAAATAGCTTAAAGACACAAAAAAGCATCTTTGCCCCTTTGTGGAATGTCTGTGTTTTCCTCCTCTACTGGTTTGCTGTGGTAATGTCGTCTTTGGGGGTGACGCTTGTTCATGACATTATGGACACTTATGATGCCCAGTGCTGAGCATACTAAATTCCACTCTCACAGTGCTCAAGTCACTAGACCTTCCCCATCGCTGTCAAATCACTGCTGTTCTGTCAGAGTTGAAGTTGCTAGCACCAATGCCTCTGGCATCTACTGACAGACTCTGTTTAGTTTGTTCTCTTTCTCCTTAGGTCAGGATTATGTTCTTCTACTCTGATCTCCATTCTCTTGATTCCCCCTCTTACAAATGGATCCCTTGTGGACATGCCCAAACATGGTTTAATCCTAGAGTAAACACAAACTTCAACATCTACTACACTACTAATTAGTCATGGAGCACTTTCTGTTTTGTCCATACAGTCTCTTGTAGATTATTATTGATGATTGAAATAAATTGCCTTTTATTTATAAGCAGATAAAATACATTTTAAGTACACTGAGTATCTTGAAAACCTTTAAAGATAAAAATATATCACTTATGAGAATGGTACTTTCTCTCTGTGGTCTTCTTCTCAAAAATACATAACCATGATTTAACCATGAGAAAAACATCAGAAAACCCAAATTGAAGAACAATATATAAACCACCTGACCAGTACTACTCAAAATTGTCAAGGCCATCAAAAACCAGGAAAGTCCTAGAAACTGTCATGATCAAAGAAGCCTAAGGAAACACAATGACCAAATGTAATGAGAAAACTGGATAGGATCCTACAATGAAAAAAGAACCTTAAATAAAAACCACGAATATCCAATATACCTAATAATAATGTCTATCAATATTGGCTCCTTCGGTGTAACAATATACCATGGTAATATGAAATGTTAACAATAAGGGAAACTGGATTTAGGTTACACAAGAACTCCATACTGTAATTATAGCTTTTCTATAAATCTAAAACTTATTCTAAAATAAAAAGTTTATCAAATATATATGTTTGTTTTTTGATGTGGGTGTGTGTATGGATATACAACATATACAGTTGGCCCTCCCGATCTGTGGGTTTCACAACTGTAGATTCAACCATCTATGGACAGAAAATATTTGAAAAACCATTTCATCTGTACTGAACATGTGCAGCCTTATTTTTCTTGTCATTATTTCCTAAATAATACAGTATAACAATTATTTACATAGCATTTATATTGTGGTAGGTTTTTTAAGTAATCAGTCTAGAAATGATTTAAAGTATAGTAGGATGCACATAGGTTATATGTAAACACTATACCATTTTGCATAAGGGACTTGAGTAACCAGGATTTTGGTGTCCCTGGGTGTCCTGGAACCGATCCACCAAGGATATTGGGGGAAGACTATATTTATTTATAATATCTAATTCATATATTTATACATATACATAAATTTATATATATATATATATATATATATGTTTAAATTATATATGTCAGGTCTGTTACCTTTCTGGGGTATAATATTACTGTTTAGTTAGACCAAGATGAAAAAACATCCTAATTGATAGGATAAGTAATCTTCTAAAGATAATACTCAAATTATTTAGGCATAACCTCCCCACCTCCAAATAAACATATTTGATTATTATTTAGAAGCAGGCAGTTATTAGCCAGGTGTGGTGGCACACACTGTAAATCCCGTACTTGGGAGGCTGAGATAGGCAGATTGCAGGTTCAAAGCCAGTCTTGGAAACTTAGCGAGTCTCTGAGCAACTTTGTGAGTCCCTGTTTCCAAATAAAAAATAAAATAGGGATGGAAGTGTAGCTTGAAGGTAGAATACTCCCGGGTTTCATCCCCAACACCAAAAACAACAAAAAAAAATGAAGTAGGCAGTTATTTGCAAAGTCAATGAAAAATTTTAATGCAACCTTTATTTAGCAAAGGCACTAGGAGTAAACCCACACACCCAAAATCAAGAGGACACATTTGAATTCTCCAGCATCACTCTGCAAAGGTTGAGCAACTTCTAGTGTCTGGAGGAGTCATGTCTAGATAATGATCAGAGAAAAAATATTGGAAAGTACAGTAACATTTACCTCTGGGGAAAGAGCTTAAAAAAAATCTGTGTGAATTCTTGAAGAGGTCATAGAAGCATTTGAAAGGAATAGCTCCATGCTGATCACTACTGAATTTCAGACCATTTATCATGAAGCCTTTGGTTAGGAATAGTCTTTAGCTCTCATTTATCTTCTCTTTTACTCTATTGATTCCCAAACTGATGGATGGTTAAAGATTTTAAAGTCTGTTTCAGAACTGCAGGTCTGTTGGAGGGGATTTAAGAAAGCTCCAGCACAGTACTAATATATAACCTTATTTTCATTATGTTAATGAGTCTTTGTTAAATGTCTTGTCATTATGAATCTTCAAATGTCATCTGGGGAAATATGACACTGTCTTGTTTCATATCTCTCTGTTTTCAAAAGCCCTAAGTAAGTCAAAATCATTTTTGCATCACCTTTTAAATACCTCATATTTTCTTGATCAGCGATGCCACTAAAGTACAACTGTAAACCCTAGTTGCAAATTGGGTTGCAAACAAATTTTGCTTAAGGCATAAACCATAAATTAAAGTAATGATCACTTCAAGATGAAACTTTTTTTTTCCTGTCTTTTAAAATCAGAATGAAAGTAGGTCAATGAAATTTAGGATATTTTCGAGTATGTACAGTATTGTATTGTTTGCCAGTACCTAATTTACAATTACAGAGCTCCATGAATATTGAAATGATTCAGCTTCCCATTATAAATGTATGTGGCAGTTTGGTTGTTGATCAGTTTATGAAGTTAATGCAAATGGAACTGTCTTCCTGTCAGCATTTGAAATCTATAATGCAGTCATGTTGTATATTCAGGGACAGGCCATTGACAGTCAATTAACAAGTTTGATTGGTATGTCAACTCATTCTTTTGAATTGTTAATAGTATGTTAATAGCATTCGTTTCTTTGTGCAGTCCCATTTGCAGCTTCACAGTTACAGCTATTTTTTATAATTCTGAGTAACCTAAAATAGTGCCTTAATAATAGATTATTAAACACCTGTCTACTGTAGCTTAGGGAGGTTTTTCTAGACTGGGAGTTTGCAGTGGATCCCTTTGATATTCAAATCAACAAATGATAGCCTTTTTATTCAAAACGTAAATTCTTTTGATGGTTAGCTTGTTAAGAAATATTCAGCTCTAGTCTGACCTGATCTGGTTTCCCATGGAAAAGATCTGATGCCGTTTGAAGGTTCATAAGTGGAATGCCAATGACAATTTGTTGTTGACGTTCGTTCCACCGCCTCAGCCCTCAGATGCCGCTGGTTGATGTGCCGCTTTAGCTTCACCAAATAATCCTTGCAGGTAAATGATCTATGGATTGATGAGATAGTTTCAAAGCAGAGAGGGCTCTTCTGTGGTCTGGATTTTTAGGCTTGGAGGGGTACTTAAAAAGATGCGTCAAAATTGACAGATGAATCTTAAGGCATAGAATGATGGGAGGAAGCAGGAATGTGGGAATATTTTTAAGTGACTAGCATATTACTTAGAGTTTTGAAAACCTTCAAATGTCGATCAAATCTGTTCCCCATAGCAGATTTATTTCTACCTGGGTTTCTGTTATGGTTGTTTTGTCTGTGCGCACAGGTTTACTCTCACTTTCCTGGGAAAGTTGATGAGACATTAAATGTATTATTCCCAAATGGTGCTTTGGAATAAGGTTGTGAGTTCATTTGCACAGCCATGTTTTATTCATATACTTCCTGTACACCAAAATATAAGAATCTGCCATTTCTCTAGCCTAAAAAAATTGTCTATACCAAGGAGGCAGTAAAAATTTTATTCCTTTCCCCCCGTTCTTCACTTCTTTTGATGATGCTTTCCACAACTACTATTTATATTTAATTTCATTGGCAGCTGTTTCTTTACAATAATCGGGGGGGGGAGGAGAATCTCACCAATGTAGTTTAAATATTTAGTTAATATTTTTCTTTTCTATGCTTCAATGAATTTGGAGAGGTAATTTGCATGTATTTGAATTTTAGAATTAGTTGATACTTGAAAGATTGCTATTCAGATACCCTTAATATACACATAAAGAAACTGAGGCAAATAGACCTTTCATGCAGTTGCTGTAGACCCAGCTCTCTTTATTCTTAACCCTGTGCACTCCCTGCTTTCTACTTTTAGAAGCACATAGAAGCTCAAAGGTTGATAGAATTCTAATGTACATTTCTCAACTGGATATAAAATGTTGCTGAAGTTTTCTAATATCATAGTATAAAGACCTTAATACTATGGTTTAAGATTAAGAGCTATACTAGATCCAGGACGAAGGGTTTTAAGGAGCATGTTTTTCTTAATGTGTAAGTTAAATAAATATTTGTAAATCAAAAGGGGAGAAGAAATAAAGAAAATTAATCATTATCTTACAGTTTATTTGTTCACCACGTGCCCTTAGGCAGGACCACAGAACTTATAACCTATCTCCAGATGGGGAGAGGAGAGGAAAAGAAGGGGCCATGCAAGCATTAATTGATAACAGGTTTTACCATGTCACCTTAAGTAACCCTCTGGCAGTGTTTCTCAGAGTGTGTTTCACAGATCACTAATCCCACAAGATGCTTGGCCACCAAAAGATTCCATAGCTAGAGAATGAGGGCAAATATGCCCTCAGTGGAGATTCACATCGTCACAGTGTTGGTTGGCAGAGTAACAGATCCAAAAAGCCCATTAATAAGAAAACTTGTTTAGCTCTATTTAATCCAAGATTTCAACACTAATTTGAACACAAGGTCTTTGTTAATCCATTTATATGTTTCTTTCTTTTAAAAACCAACTGACATCTTTTAGGGAAATTTGGAGGCTAGAACATCTTTAGGCAAATTATTTAATTTCAGTGTGCTTCAACTTCCTCATCTGCAAGTGGAGGTAATGATAGTGCCTATTGGCATGAGGGTTACATGAAATAATAGATGTAGAGCACTTAGGACAGTGTCTGTCACACTGTGTTATGTAGGTGTTTGCTATTGGTATTATTTATTAGTAGTAATATGGTTGATGTTGTTATTATTCTATGAGACCAGGGCTATAGTTTTATTTGTTTGGAGTTACTGGATGTACCTGTGTAGTAAACTATATACAGCCTTAGGTTGGAACTTGAGAGTTTATGAGTTAATAGGACAAGGCTTAAATGAGGGCAAGCAGACATGGAAGCTGATAAATTACAGAGCAAAGTGGTAAGGGCAGATACATAGATAAGAACCGAAGGACTGTGGGAGTGCTGAGGAGTGAGAGTCTATTGCCAACTCCAGGAGACCCCAAAGATTTTTATTATGAACTGACAAGCTACTGGACATTTGGAAAACTGCCTGCAAAAGCAATTGATGATAGATAGATAGATATATGATCATAGATGAAGCAAAGGGATATGGCACACTGGCTAGGCAGATTGGTCCCAAAGCAAATTCAAGCTCAGAAGTTTGAAGTTCATATTGCAGAGAACAAAGAGAGTGAAGAGTTTTTATGCATGAGAATGACATGGGTAGCCTTATATTTTAGAAAGCAAATTTGGCAGCAGGGGCTGGAGGAACAAAAGAGAAAGGGAGGCAGAAAGTATGGCGGGAGCATGATCTGAGGCAGTGGCAGTGAGAATGAGGGGGGTACAGAGATTAAAGAGACATTTCTGAAGTAGAATTGACAAGAATCCACGGCCAATTAAGTAGGGGTGGGGGAACAGAAAAACAGAGGGACCAAGGATAAGGCTGGCCTGTCAGGTTTGGGAGATTGTATAAATGGTGACTCAACTTGGTTTTATAAATCAAGACACTGAGTTTTTCAAAAAGGAGATGTTCCATATATGTATAGCCTGCTAGCAGTCTTCTAACAATACATTTTTCTCAAGGGGGACTAATTGAGTATATGTGCAGATTGCTTGGCACAACTCATGAAAACTACTGATAAAACAGATCAAACCTCACTAACTCAATAAGTAAGTTACTGGAAATATAAGGGGATATAACTTTTAAAATTAAATGTAAAATGCCATCTGCAAAGTTAAAAATCATAGTGAAAAAATGTTTCCTTATCTGCATACTCACAGACTTTATACATGGCCCATGTAGGGGCCGAGGGAACCTTCCCTCCACACTTTGAAGGTTTGATCATCTGAGTCTATGAAAATGAACTAACAATAGGCTGCAAGGCATAGGAACTTACGATATGCACAGGTACATCATAGGAAAGTGAGTTCCCAATAACCCAAAGAGATTTAGAAGCTTATATATCCTCTTCACAGAGGGATGTAAGCAATTTTAGAGGAAGAGCAAATGATGTTTAGGGAAGATGAATGGGCCTGGAGAGCAGGTGGTAACCTGTGACAGTCTTCTGGGCTCTGGCCATGGTGTCGACTCCATTCTTCCTTGTTCTGATATGAATCAATCTCCCCTTCCCTGGGCAGGTTGATGAGATATCTGGGGGAAAGGATTCACAGTTGAATATCTTCTGGAGGATCCAGCTTTGGAGGTGGATGGAGGGATTTCAGAGGAAGCTCCTTCCTGCATTTGCTGTTTCCCCTGCTCTTTTTTTTATTTTCCCCAAGCTGATATCAAGCTATCAGCCACACTTTGGTGTACTTTCAGGCTATACCAGAGCCATACTTTGGATATTGTTTTCTTTTCTTTTCTTTTTTTTTTTTTTGCGGTACCGGGGATTGAACGCAGGGGCATTCTACCTCCACGCTACGCCCCCGGCCCTATTTTTTTATACTTTATTTTGAAACCGGGTCTCACGAAGTTGTGGAGGGCCTCACTAAGTAGAGAGGGAGAGAGAGACAGGGAGAGAGAGAGAGAGAGAGAGAGAGCTGAGGCTGGCCGCGAACCCGGATCCTCCGGTCTCCACCTCCCAAAGTACTGGGATTACAAGCGTGCACCACCACACCTGGCTGGATATTGTTTTCTGAGCCCCAACACTCAGCTAAAGCACGTTAAATATTTTTTACAACATTTATTATTTTTCATGCCTTCCTCCCTCCTTTTCTCCTTTCCCAGTTTTAGTTTCTTGGATCCTGGATTTCATTTGTCTTTATACTTCCAGACCCATCCGCAGTCAACTCATAGTAGATACATAATGAAGGGTTTGGGCATACAATACTTGAGAAACTATTACTCTGATTTAATTTTGAAAATTAGTTGTAAAATATCATATAAGAACTTTTTCATGATGTGTTTCTTGTCCCCTCAAAAATCTTAAGATTTTATTAGCCTATAACATATATTTGATGTGCCATGTTACATGAACATTAATGGAAAAATAAACCCAAAGTCTTCATTTGATGTTTATTAAATGACTGTTTCTGTGGTTTATACAGCACTTTACATTGTGCCAGGGACAATTTAAATCATCTATGTTAATAATAAGCCTCTCAGCCGGGCGTGGTGGTGCACACTTGTAATCCCAGTCCTTGGGAGGCTGAGACAGGAGGATTGCCGGTTGCGGCCAGCCTTAGCTACTTAGTGAGACCCTCCACAACTTAGTGACACCCTGTTTCAGAATAAAGAATAAAAAATAGGACTGGAGGTGTATCTCCAGTACTGCAAAAAAAAAAAAAAAAGCCTCTCTTCTCTGTTCTGGGACTCCTTATTGACATGGCCTTCTCTTTGAAGACACAGTAAGCCCTAGTCTCTGGAGCTGTTAAGCCATTAGGTTATATCTTATACAATTTTATCACAAGTTGGTTGACTACTCTTCCTGTTACCTCATGCTGTGCTTATAAGTATTTAAATTTACTTTTATTTTCTGCCAGTTTTTCCTCCTCTAACACATCACACAAACTTAAGTGATAACAGAAAAGACATTACTGGCTCCAAATTCGGAACTAATATGCTATTTTTAAAGTTCTTCTTTAACTCTCAAATGGGAGCAGCATATTACTCTATTTAAGCAATATTAAGATTATAAATCTCACCTGCAAAGAGACAAGAAGTAAAAAATAACTGATATAAAGACTGTGGAAGGTCTTAAAAGTTTTAATAATTATTCATTTCATCATAAAGAATTTTACATAATATAACTTATCATTGCCTGTGTTACCACCAAGAATATAGATCTGTACTTTATATCCCCTTAAGTGTCTTAAGTTTTCTTTTTATTTTTAGAAAGGGAATTTATGATTTGATGAAGAAATGTGACCATAAAAAATTTCCCCCTTTGCAAACCTGTTTTTATTTAAATTCCCAACTTTTTCAATCTAGATATTTTTCTCTAATCACAAATTTTTCCTAATTCTTGTCAGGATTTCTTCAGGTGGTAGAATAATTTCATCCACGAGAATAAATAAGGTTTATAAGAGGATGCTTTCATGAAGGTCAAGTCAGGAGCAGTAGTTGCTGAAAGTGTGTAGGCCATCCTGTTGTTCAGTCAAAGAAATCTATTCGTAAGGTGTTCACCCACTATATTAACTTTTGTCTTCATACGGACCACTTTTTCTGTGAGTATTTTTAAAATACTCTAAAGGTCTAGAATTCTGTAATGTAATTCTAGTTCCCTCTAATCCTATAATCTCCCCACCTTAATTGTTAATTCTGAAACTTTGGACACATTTTCATCAGGGATATTATTAGAGAAAGCAAGAAAAACTTGCTTGAAACTTTAAGTATTACTTGCTCTTTAAATTGTATAACCATTATTGCAAATTATATCCACAGCTGAGTCAAATTCTAACCTCATTGGTATATATTTTTTATTTTGCAAAACTCTTGACACTTAAATAAGTCAGTGCTGGTTTGTGATTGTGTAGCATACACCTTTGGTTGCACATGAACTGCTGTATTTGTACATAAGGCTTGCATCCCTGACAACTTGCATTATGTTATGCCTTTTGCACTGTTCACTTTTGATTTTATGCTATCATTCACACATGTCACAATCAGTGAGATTTAATTGTCAGGTATTTAGACTTGGCTCTATGTATGTATGACTGCAGAAGCAAGATGGTATATTTAACAACCAAACTTGGCTGTTTTGATCTTTTATCCAATTCGTATTTCTTATTTTGATGCACAGCGTTTTTTACCTTTACTATCATAATTTTTAAAACTGCGTAGTAAAACTAGTTGAAAGTATTCAAGGAGGTAGAGATGCTGTAAAGATTGAGAAATTGCATGCATGTTACTTTCTATTTGGGCATAGAAATAATTGCAAAGCAGAGAAAAAGTAAAAAGTCTCCAATTGAGGTGTTTCTCCTCCTCCATCCAACTGAAGCAGATCTTCTACAGTCCTTAAGTTCCTATTAATTGCTTGAGGCTAAAGAGATCCATTTTCAGTAAGTTAAGAAATCCAGATTTATCTTGTGACTTGGTTAGAAGTTACTCGGTGGCAAGAAAGTGAGTTTCAGTAATGAAAGCTGGCAGGCCAAGATTTGTGCTCCACTCTGTTGGCATATGAAATTATAGCACATCATTCAAACAAAATCAATAATCCAACTTTTATGTCCTTTGCTAGGTACAGTGAAAATTTTATGATTCTGTGATCATTTTATTCTTGCTGGATTAGGTCATGTGTTATAGCAGCTCAAGTAGATAGAATATGCAAGATCAAAACTTGCATTTTTACCAACATACCATAATGATCATATAATACTCAAGAAAAGATGCTATAAAAGTCGGACTTGTTTCCTTAAATCATTCCTTAAGATCCTGAATAATATTTAGGGGTACAATTTTACTAAAGAAAGGAATTTTGCCAATCAGTGTGGAATAAGGTTTTTAAACTGTGGTATTACTTAATTGAGGCAAAGGGAATCAGCAAGAGATAGTTTGTTTCAACATAAAAATTGTTCTACATGAACAAGGAGAGAAAATCATATTCTTGCTCTCTTGATTTAGCTTCTTCAGCCTCACTTTTTCCCTATGGAACAAGAGTATTTTTATAGAAAAGACGAATTGTTCTTAGGGAGGTCTATACAGCTATAAAATCAGGGTAATAAATTTACTTTAAAGCATCAGCTCCTAAAGTATGTTTGCATAGTAAAGTATGGACCAGGCCGAAATCCAGGCTTAAACATTTCCTCCTTGTTATCACCTCGTTAAGCTCCCCACGTCTGAGCCATGCCTCCTACAGTCACAGGTATGGTGCCACTAATTAAGAAGAAGGGGCTCATTACCAGTTCTCATTAACATCAATTGGAGTTTTAAAGCCAAATCCCTGGGCTGAAAATTTACCCCCTTAATGTTCAACACAGGTGAACGAATAAAATCGTTTAAATGCCTGTATCATGGGCTACTGCAAATGTGCTCTCCAAGGATGAACAAACTGCTTCCTGCAGTCTGGCACTAATCCTACTGCTCAGTGAAAGGCAGGCAGAGCTTTGAGGACAAATACTATTGGAAAGGGAGAAGGGGTTAGGGACTAAATGAATGTCCAGATTACCTTCTGAAAATGTGTCATCTCCAGTAAGAATATTTGGATAAACAAAACAAAAAAAGATTGTTTGAAACAGTGCCTGACAATTCAATGCTCAACAAATATTTGAATTGATGAATGAAGAAATAAATGTTCACCAGCATGTTCTAACTTGCTAATGAAATTTATCTCTTAGACTCAGTATTTGAGAATGCCCTGGTTCATCTTCCTTAACTGTCTTCTGTAATTGTTATGCTATATAGATAGCACTGTACATTATTTTATTGTGGGAAGCTCTGGAGTTAAGATATTTCAAAATGCTTAATTTTATGAAAAGTTAAAATGTGTTGATTTGGTTGATTTGGGAGATCTGTTCTGCAGTTCATCGAAATATAAGCCATATGGAAATAAGTCTTCTTGGAAAATGAAAGCAAATACCCTTGCGTCCGATAATACTTTCTCTCCTTTGTAAGCCCAGAGGCTAACCAGTTTTTTTAACTAAATTTCTACTTCCCTTCATAATTTTCCTTCCTTACCCAATGTAAATAATGACCCAGAAATATTCATAAGACTAATGTTGGCCCCCAAACTATATGCATAGTAGAGAATTGTTTCTGGGCATATAGAGTGAGTTACATGACAGATTCTTTTATAAGAATATTTTTCCTGGTTGGGAATTATGTCCATATTTAAATAACATTAATGATGTATGTCATGATTAGCCTTTCCCCAAAAGTGAGGACTTTGGTCTAAACATCTCATGAGAGTCAGATTCCTTTATGTTGTTACTATCAGTGGTAGTTACAAGAGCATAGAGCATTGTAGCTGGAAGGAGCCTTCAAAGCCCATCTACTTAAATGCCCACATTTTACTTTTGAAATCCAAAAAGTTTAATTGAGTTTCCTAAACTCGCAGGCTCACAGGACCTTACCTAGAGTTTTGTTCTCCTGATCCCAAATTTAGCACTGGTGTTAATTGCTGACTCAAGACAGCTATCTCTCACTCCTACATCTGCTATCTGCTTTCACACTCCAAAGTTGTTTTAAATTTGTAATTAATCAGAGTAAAAGAAACCCTGAAAGAAATATTATTCTGTATATGTAGGAACATCACTTCCTTTACTTAAGATAGGCTTGCCTTATCGCCTTATACGCATTAACTTTTCATCTTTTCACCTGCTTAAAGATTGAAAGACAGTGATAATAGATGTATAAATGCATCCTGGGATGAATAAATTGTGTGAGTTGGAGAAGAGAAAATGAATGTGTTCCTGAAAGAGCGAGCACATCAATCAGCTCTTGCATGGTGTTTGCACCAGTGTGTCCAGGGTACACCTCACCAATCAATCATCCAGGAAGCTCCCTCCAGCTTCCAAAAGGAGGAAAAGATCCGACACGAAAGTGCTAGAGAGAAAGCCTAACATTTAAAGAGGTAATTTAAGGGACTCTTTTAGTTCCCGCAGTGGAGAAAAGAGTCGAAGGGGAGCAAATTGCCACAGAAAGCCATAATTTAGAATTTTTAAATGCTGATTGCATTATGAATCATTCTCATTTTATATTGATTTGAAAGCATTAATTAAATTTCATTTGGTACATCCCACTCTTATCTGAGCATAAAAAATGACATTTGTGTACAGTTTCTGCCTTCAGGAACTTAAAAGCTAAAAATGTTTATTCTTCAAAGCTTTCATCAACATACTGAATTATATAATCTAATACTGTTGTTTTTCTTGAGCATTAAACATCCAAACATTTACTGAAAATATTTCAGCTTTATGAATCATCCATCAAATAATTATTGGTGTCTTGCAAGATACTACATTAGCTGCTGCCTTGAAGTAGCTTATACATCAATAAGACAAAGTTTGTAAATAATTATGATGCAAAGTAGAAAGGGGTTAAATGAGAAAATTGTATAGGCAACATTGTCCCCAAGGAGAGAAAGAGAACCACAGAAATATGAACAAGTTTCAAATAACCTTACTAAGTGGTAGAATTGGGAATTAGCTGCCCAGTAGCTCGGTTGGCTCCTGAAGGTGCTACACTATTTGAATAGCTAATTAAAGCAAGAAGCATATTTAAGTGTCATAATAAAATGTTGCCCATTAGTGAGGAAAGGCAAGTACGGCCAATAAAGTGATTTTGTAAGCAGGAAGTGATTCCTTACATATAATCCTGACAACAAGACTTTACTACTTAATGGTCACTTTTTGTGTGTATGTAGTGCTGGGGATTGAACCGGGGAATTCTACCTCCAAGCTACACCCAAAGCCCTTTTTTATTTTTTGTTTTGAAACAGGGTCTCCCTAAGTTATAGAAGCTGGCTTCAAACCTACCATCCTCCTGTCTCAACCCCCCCAGCGCCTATACTGGAATTATAGGTGTGTGCCACCACATCAGATAATGGCCACTTTTTGTATGATGGATTTTCAAATAAAGAAGCTGGGAGAAATTCTATGTAAGGATTACCATCTAAGTGATATTGTAGAGGAAACCCAAGCAGCCAAACAATACCTAAATGTATCCATTTCAATCCATGAAAACAGCCTAATCATGATGTACAGAAAGGCATCTGAAGCACCAAAGACAGTGTGAGGTGTTAAGTTGTGAAGCTGAAATCATGAATTCGGGAACTGAAAAGATAGAGCTTGAATTCTGCTTCTGTTATTTGTTGGCTATGTGACAAAATATTTCTCTTTCTCATCTGTAAAAAATTAATGCCACAGTAGAAGACAATAGTGATTGTTGCTTTTCTTTGCTCCTTTGTCAATCTTGAAACAGAACAACCATTTCTTTAAAAATCTGAGCTCTTACCATATTTTGTCTTATATTATAGTTTGTTGTAGGCTCATCTGTTGCCCCAGCTGGCTTGTAAACTAGTTTGGGGCACGAATCTCTTAAATTCTCTTAGTGCTTACACAGTACCATACACATAAGAGGCACTTGAAAAGTAAATATTGATTTGAATTTTATGGATTATTACAAAGAAGCCAACAGGACCTAAGGCCATGTGAACTGTTTATAAATTCTCACTAGCCATCCTGGTTTGGTTTGTATCACTATGGGTTAAGATTAACATTCAGCCCGAAGGAATTTTCTAATCTCATGGGGTTTCTACCACAACCAACAATAATAATAACAGCTGTCATTTATTAAGAACTTATTAAAACTTTTCACATATTAACTCACATAGTCCTCTTAACCACCCTCCTCAGAAGATATTTTAATCCCGTTATTTATAAATAGTTGTCCCAAGGTATCCATGGGAGATTGGTCCAGGACACACCCCCCCAATGGATAGCTAAGTTATTGATATAAAATGGTATATAGAATTTGCATATAGTCTATGCACATCCTCCCATATATTTTATATATCACCACATTACTTATAATACCCAATACAATATAAATGTAATATAAATAGTCAGTATACTGTATTTTTTAGGGAATAATGACAAGAAAAAAGTCTGTACATGCCAGTATAGGCACAATTTTTTAAAATATTTTCAATCCATGGTTGGCTGAATCCATGAATGCAGAATCACAGATGCATATTATTAAAATGATATTTAGAGGGATGTTAACTAG
The DNA here is from genome assembly GCA_004027185.1 of Glis glis. Lineage (NCBI taxonomy): Eukaryota > Metazoa > Chordata > Mammalia > Rodentia > Gliridae > Glis > Glis glis. The sequence continues at coordinate 31,218 of PVJS01002214.1, forward strand.
ATGGTCTAAGGTCACATCACTTATAAGTAGAAGATAACTGAATTTTATCTCATTTCTAACCTCAAAGGTCCATATCTTTTCTTATTATTCATATTATATTTCTAACATTACAGGTCTTATACTGAACACTTTCATAATTGTATTTTATTGTAAGGATGGAATCCAATAGGGAAATTCCGAAGTGTTTAAAACACTTATACTGCATCAAGTAGCATTTCATTTAGATTCCTGTAAGATTTTCTTTTTTTATCCTTTTATTGGTGCATTGTAGCCACACATCATAATGTAGTTCAGAGTGATAGTGACATACATGCATACAGCACATTCTTAACCTCTTGTCTATTTACTTTTGCAATTCTTAAGCCCAGTTCCCTCAACAACTGATGAAATGATGTAATTAAGCATTTTTAAATGTCTTAACTCAAGATCTTTCTACAATAAAATAATATCTACATAGCAATTTGTCCACTATGAACTACAAATAGTGTTTATTAACAGAATTCATTAAGGGTGTCATAGAAAGTAGTATGTAAAAGTACCTGTGTTGAGTGTATTGAGTAACTGATCAACTTCCAGAGTACATTAGAAACTAAAGCAACTACTCCTACTATGGATTATCTAAACTCACCAAATTACACTAGGTTACAGGTTTAAAGAAAGGACATCAGATTCATAGGTGAATTACCATTGTAATATACATAAGTAGCAGGTACCTGACTATTTACTACAGTTAATGTTTTCTAAAAGGTGATCACAATATGGCAAATTTCTTTAAGAAATTTCATGGCTCATAATCATTATTCTTTTAACTATCAAAAATTATTTATGTGTGACTTTTTTACCAAAATCTAATTTGGAGCTTCTTACTTTGTGATCATTTATATTGACCTAGAATTCAACTTTATAAAATGAATTCTTTTCCATCAATAGTATAATGCTGACTTAATATGTTACATATCATATTTTACATATATTGAGACTGAGAACATAAATTTAATCCAGAAAACTGTGTGGTTGTATATAAATAGCAGATTAGAAAGCATTTAGTTATTTAATTCCATTTCATCACACATTAGACTAAGCATATGCGGTGGTGTTATTTAAGTATATTAATAGTCACAGGGTTTGGAGTTTTTGTTTGTTTGTTTCCTTTGAACTAAGAAAATATACTATAAGCTAAATTTTGAAGCCACAGTTAGTAGTTTCTAAGTTAAATGCCCTGCAATAACAATATAATTTCTTCTGATCCAGACAGCAAATTTACTAGAGTATATAGCATACTGTAGGAAAAAGTAACTTTATCAGCAGATAAAATTCTTACATGGTATGTAAGAATTCACATATTTGAGAAATAATTCTCCATTTTAAAAAGAAAAAATATGGACAACTATAACTTTATGATTTTGAGCTTTTAAAACAATGTGTATTTAGGGGAAAACTCACACTCAACACTGAATTTTTGGTAGAAAGTCTGATACTGCAGTGCTATCTGTTATCTCTGGATCCAATACAAGATAGGCAAAAGAGAAACCTCTTCTTCTCACAGTTGTACTATTTTTATTAGACCCTTTCTGCCAATTGATTGGCCCTTGCATGCATATCGAGGAGGATCCATCTTAAAATAAGGCTCTGAGATGAAGAATTGTATGAAAATGTTTATGAGGGGTACTCAAAACAGAAAAGGGAAGGTGCAGCAGCGAGCTAAAGTCATCCTACAAGGAAACTGTGGAGCATACATTAGACTGCAGAGTTGTCCAACCAACACAAGGGAACTGGGCGGCTCCAGTAGCTCAAAGGGATGTGTTTGTTACACCAAAAGGAGTTTACTGCATCAAAATGAGAACGAACAGTCTTGCTGGACAGGGCAGTGACACAGTCTGCTATGGATTGTCTCCCAGACACCAGAGATGGAAGTAGAGCCTGACTTAAGATCTAGATTTTCCTTTCTACTAGTTAAGAATATTTTGATTTTGGGATACAAAGTGAACAGATCTCTTGCTTGAGATGTGCCTGATCCAGTGTTCACATCAGGTTACATCTCTCAGCTCTACTTTCTCTGGGTTTACTCCATCCTGATGGGACCTTGTCATTGCCACCACAGTTCTAAGCTTTGTATACCATACCACCAAGCTCAAGTAAGAAAGGGAATCCATGTATTAATTGTTCCAACAAAATACTCAATTATGTGCATTGATACAGTTTAGATCACATGCCCAATCCTATGCCAATTGATAAGATCGTGGAAATGCAATATGCCCATTACTAAATCTGACTTAAGCCCATGAATAGAATCAGTATTATTCAACTGACATGGTTTAGACATTCAGGATAATATTAGAAAGGAAGAAGACAGTACATACTAGGAGAGAAATTAGTTTTAATGTCTTATTCTTACTATAAATTTAGATTGAATGTATTCTGAACCTAATTAATTTCAGACTATAGATACAGCAGTGTTTGAGCCAAGTTGTAAACTCAATTGGAATTAGCACAATTAATTTGAGTGGAAGGAAGGACAAGGAATTCCGTATATAAAGCATGGGATATACCACCGCCACTGTCACCTCATCACCTCACCCCTGAAAAGCAGAAATTATTTTACTAACATACTTACTCAGTTGGGACAGAGGTTTGCCATTAAACACAGCTTTTTAATTTCATGTCTCAGGAATTTCCTAGAGGCCTAATCTGGTGCTAACCATAAGAATGAAATTTAGTTTCTTAGGTATATGACTATCTCCTAACCATTTCTTCCTTCATTCACTCAATAAATATTCAGCACCTATTATATACCAGGTACCCTTCTATGAACTACAAGTACAGTGGTAAGCCAGACGTCGTGGGTGCCTGCTATCCCAGTGGAGGGTCAGACACAATAACAAATAAGCAAAACGATCAACAGAGTATCTTCAGAAAGTGGTCCATATTATGAAGAAAGTAAAACAGAATGGACTGGAGGTTAGGGAAGAAGATCATTTATCTGAAGAGTGATGTTACCACTGATAATTCACAGAAGAAGCTAGCCATGCAGAAGTCAAGGGCATTGAAGGCTATGGGAATAGCCAGCCCAAGAGCAAGAAGGAGTAGACTCAGCATGTTAGAAAACAGGAAAAGGCTGATGGTTGCAGTGGGGTGCAGTGAGGGAGAAGTGGGCACTGTCAGAACTGGCACGAGCCCTTTATTTTCTCCAGGGGAAATTAGGGTTCAGCTAGAAGTGAACTTCTCATTCCTGCAGTCTTTATTCTCTGGTTCTGCTCTTGGGCAAGGACTAGGGCTCTGTAAGCCACTGGAACATCCCACACACACCTGACACAGTCTTGGTGTTTGTTTTTGCACTATAGTAATTACTTTTCCCTTTATAGGTTTTATATTAGAATACCTTTAATTTTAATTTTAATTTTTAATATATTTATTATAGAAGCTTCCAAAAATAATAATTTTTAAATTATTTTAACAACAAAAAGATCTTCTCCCATAAAATACCATAGGCACTTTCTCATGTCTATCCGTGTAATACTCTTCAAATTCCATATAATATTCCCAAATTATTTCTTGTAATGTCCCAGAATAATTTTATGAGTGGATTTATGATCATTTATGTCATAAATGATCATAAATGCATAGATATCCAGGTTCTCTACAGTTCTTTCCCATTGTAAACATTTCTGCAGTCAAACGTTCTTGTACTAATGTCTTTGCATCCTTGCTCAACTATTTATGTAGTATAAATTCCTCATTATGGAGTAGCTGAGTGAAAGTATGAGATGTAGGATAAATATTGCTAGACTGCCGCTGAAAATGTTGTACCATACTCCTCCCACACTTGGCCAATGCTGGAACCTGTCAATCTTTTTTATCTTTGCAAATCTGATAGAGGAAAAATGTCATAGAAGTTCTTATTTTAGTCATCTACAGACTTAGATTTTTCTCCCTCATTCCTTGAGGATTTTAAATCCAGGTTCTCTGTCAACTCCCAAGGTAACAAGGTAGTCTTTCCAATATATGACCTAACTGTTCTCCACCCGCAGACACTGAAGTTCATGGTCCTACATTGAACCTTGTCATTACCAATAACAAATCCTCCACAATCTCATATCAAGCATCCCTCTTTCACTGCCGGTGCCTAGCTTTTCACTCCCTATAGTACTCTGATTATAGTGGTATCTATTATCATTAATCCCTCCATCTCTTAATGCTTCTTAGCTCTGTCTTGTCCTCTCTTCCTTTCCCTGAATGAATCTCATGGTGCATCATTATAGCATTTACCGCCTCATCTTCTTTTATCTCTCTTCTTCCCTCCATGACCCTCACCCAACTGAACCCAAACCCTGTTAAAACCAGTTCACTGCCCACTCTTCACATGCATCTGCATAACTAAACATGGTACACACACACACACACACACACACAGTCATGCTGATAGGTCTCACTTGACTTTGTGAGTATTTACCTTAACCAGGCACTTTATAATAAACTAGCTATCGTATTATTTCCCTAATCTATTCACTCTCCAACATTCTTTGGTGATTAGTTCACAATTTCTTCTTTCCTCCAGATGTCCAACATTTTCTCCTTCCTCTTCAGTCTCTGATGATGACCTTAATTCACTGAGATAACAGAAGCAATCAGAAGAAAACTTCCACACTTTCCCATTTCACAGTTAATATTTTATCTACCTTCCTCCTGTTACTGAAGATGAACTCTCTCTGCACATATCTTAGGCCAATTTTTAGGCAAGGGAACTTGAAGTCATAAATAGGAATCCTGACTATGGGATAGATTAATCCTTTCAAGGCAAGATACAGAGTGCCAAATTTACCATTCAGTTCTCCTTGTATGTTGACATCAAAGTGGGCATAATTTAATGATTCGTTATCTTCATGGAAATGGACAGAACACTATATATCATTTGGCCTGTTCCCTCATTCTAAAAGTTGACACCTCAAGAAGTAAAATGGATTTCCCAAAAATATATACCTTCTTTTTTTAAAAATTGGCAAGTAGAGACAAAAATGGCAGGAAACAAAAGAATAGCTTTATAATTTCTTTTCTGTAGAATTTACTAAAAATTGACAACTTTCTAGACACATACAACCTTCCCAAATTGAATCAAGAAGATATAGAAAATTTAAACTGACCAATAGCAATCAAATAGATTGAAGCAGCAATAAAGAGCCTACCATCTAAGAAAAGCCGAGGTCCACATGGTTTCCAGGCCAAATTTTATAAAACCTTTATAGAAGATCTAACCCCAATACATCTCAATCTACTCCATGAAATAGAAGGGACTCTCCCAAAGACATTCTGTAAAGCCAAGATCACATTAATACCAAAACCGAATAAAGACAGCTCAAGAAAAGAAAACTACAGACCAATATCATTGATGAACATAGACTCAAAACTTCTCAACAAAATACTGGCAATGCACAGTCAAAACCACATCAAGAAAATTATATACCACGACCAAGTTGGGTTTATCCCAGGTATGCAAGACTGGTTCAACATATGAAAAACAATCCACATAATTCACCACATAAATAGAACTAAGAACAAAAATTACATGATCATTTCAATAGATACTGAAAAAGCATTTGACAAAATCCAACACCCATTCATGCTAAAAACACTGCAGAGAATCGAGAATCGGAATAGAAAGGGCAACATCAAAAGGTCAATATATGATAGGCCCACAGCCAACATTATATTGAATGGGGAAAAACTACAAGAGGTCCCCTTAAAAATAGGAACAAGACAAGTATGTCCACTATCACCACTCCTTTGCAATATGTACTTGAGGATATAGCCAGAGCAATAAGGCAAGCGAAGGAAATCAAAGGAGTACAAATAGGAAAAGAAGAACTGAAACTATCTCTATTTGCAAGTGGCATGACCCTATACTTAGAAGACCCAATAAACTCAACCAAAAGGCTTTTAGAACTGATCAAAAAATTCAACAAAGTGTCTGGATACAAAATCAATCTTAAAAAATCAGAAGCCTTTCTGTATGCCAACCATAAATCCACTGAAAAAGAAATCCAGAAAACATTTCCACTCACAATATCCCCCCAAACAATAAAATACTTAGGAATAAACCTAACCAAGGAGATAAAAGACCTTTACAATGAAAATTATAAGACATTGAAAAAAGAAATTGAAGAAGATCTTAGGAGATGGAAGGACCTCCCATGCTCTTGGATAAGCAGAATAAATATCAAAATGGCCATTCTTCCAAAAATGATCTACAGATTCAATGCAATACACCTTAAAATACCAAAGTCATTCTTCACAGATATAGAAAAAATCAGTCCTTAAATTCATTTGGAACAACAAAATTCCCAGAATAGCCAAAATAGTTCTCAGCAACAAGAACCATACAGGAGGTATCATAATACCTGACTTCAAACTATACTACAAAGCCATAGTAATAAAAAACAGCATGATATTGGTACAAAAGCAAACACATAGACCAATGGAGCAGAATAGAAGATTCAGAAACAAATCCCCACACTTACAGACAATTGATTTTTGACAAAGGGGCCAAAAACATACACTGTAAAAAAGATAGCCTCTTCAACAAATGGTGTTGGCAAAACTGGTTATCCATATACAGAAAAATGGAAATAAACCCCACTATCTCACCCTGCACAAGAGTCAATTCAAGATGGGTGGATCAAAGACCTAGAAATTAGACCAGAGACCTTGCAGTTACTTGAAGAGGGCATAAGACCAACACTCCAACATATAGGCATGGGTAAAAACTTCCTCAACAAGACCCCAAAGGCACAAGAAATTAAAGTGAGGATCAATATGTGGGATTGCATTAAACTGAAGAGGTTTTGTGCAGCAAAGGAAACTATCAAGAACCTCAAGAGAGAGATGAAAGAATGGGAGAAGATAGAAGACTGTATCTAGAATATACAGAGAACTCAAGAAACTCACCTCTAAAAAAACAACCCAGTCAAAAAGTGGGCAAGTGAATTAAATAGACACTTTACAAAAGAAGAAATACAAATGGCCAACAATGTATGAAAAAATGTTCAACATCATTAGCAATTAGAGAGATGCAAACCAAAACTACCCTGAGATTTCACCTAGCCCTAATTAGAATGGCAGTTATTAAAAACACAAATAATAACAAATGCTGGTGAGGATGTGGAGAAGTAGGAACTCTGATACACCACTGGTAGGATTGCAAATTAGTGCACTTTGTGAAACAGTGTGGAGGATCCTCAGAAGAATGGGAATGAACCTACCATATGACCCAGCTATACCACTCCTGGGTGTCTACCCAAAAGAATGGAAACCAAACTACCAGAGTAATGCATGCATATCTATGTTTATAGCTGCACAATTCACAATTGCCAAATTATGGAACCAGCCAAGATGTCCATCAACAGACGAATGGATTACAAAACTATAGGATATGTACACAATGGAATTTTGCTCAGCCATAAAGAAGAACAAAATTATGTCATTTGCAGGGAAATGGATGGAACTGGAGAACATTATGCTAAGTGAGATTAGTCACAAAAAGTGAAAAGTCAGATGCTCTCCCTCATATGTGGAAGCTAGGGAGAAAATGGGACATAGGAGGAACTCCAGACAGAGGAGGAGAAACCCTAGATGAGTAAAGAAGGTGACCTGAGGGAGATAGGAGGGGGGAAGAGAATGAACAGTTGGTATTAAGATTCATCTTTAAGTTATTAAATTGCAAGGATAAAGAAAGAACTTAGAAAGAATCAGATCACTTAAAAGAGATATTTAGGGGCTCATATTTTTTCACATTACAGATGTGAAGACCACAGAATATTTTCTATAGATTTTTGGATTTAATTGACGTGTATTAAGTAAATTGATATTCTTGAGAAAAATTAGATTTTCAAATGTATAAATGCATCACTCACATTGTATTTGATAAAACTACACTTAAGCCATAACTCAGACTTTAATTTCTAAAATATGATGGATTATAGGGTTGCCAGATAATGCAAATAAAAACATAGAATGCCCAGTTCAGTTTAAATTTCAGATGAACAATGGATAATCTTTTAGTATAAGTATGACCCATATAATATTTGGCATATACTTACACTAAAAGAGTATTCCTTGTTTATTTGAAATCTACACGTAACTGGACATCCTGCATTTCTTACAACCCTAAGTCATCTAAAAAATATCACAACATACAACTAGAAATGGTGGATTTAAAAAAAGGACAAAATTATTCCTTAGAAATGTCTGAATGAGCTTATAAGAAGGTGCAAGAAATATCTAGAGGATCAAATGGAAAAGAAATCAGTAAAGTGAAACTAAAACTATGGAAATAATTGCTGATTATGGTAATCAAAATGCATGGTTTGTGCTGTTTAGGGACAGAAAATAAAGATTTGGAGCACACAAAAGGAAGAGGAGGCTCTGAGGTCTCTCTACAAGCCAGAACTCTTGAAGCAAGATAATCTCCATGAAAGAGTGGACTAAGAAAATATGCTCTCTGAGTGGAAAAAAATAAAAACATTCCCCTGGGAATTCAAACACATATGTTTTCCCGCAAACAAATTTGGATTTGTGGTCCTGGAAACCCTAAGGAGATCAAATAATTTCAAGTTGTCCCAAATTAGCAAATTGGTAGTGTGGCACACCTGGAAGAATCAAACACAAATTCCCTCTGAAGAAATGCACACTGAATTCAGACCTTAACAGTGGTGGTACATGCAAAGTTGTGTCAGCCATTAGTTCACCAAGCCATCTAACAGAATACATAAAGTAAGAAGCCACAACAGAGAAGAGCCATCAGAGCCATTAAAACAATAAATGACAGATAAAAAATGAATAAAACAGAAGAATCAGAGCCCTAGGAATTTTTTGTTTGGTGTTTAGTTTTGTTTTATCTTGCTTTTTGGTACTGGGAATTGAAACCAGGGGTATGTTCTACCGCTGAGCTACATCTCCAGCCCTATTTTATTTTTTATTTTGAAATGGTCTCACCAAGTTGTTGAGGGTCTCTCTAAGTTGCTGAAGCTAGCCTCGAACCTGTGATCCTACTGGCTCAGCCTCCCAAGTACTAGGATTATAGGTGTGTGCCACCACCCCCAGCCCCGGGAACTTCTTAAATAAGGAAAAAGAACAGGAGGAATAAATTAAAATTTTGGAGAATAGACTAAACAGATTAAACACATTTGAAAACAAAGAATAAGCAAGTAGGACTACGGAGCCGAAGTAATATCTAGAATGCAGCACAGCAAGACAAAGTCATGGTAGCATGAGACTGAGGTTCACAACATAAAGATTAAAGCGGGGTCTCTGACATTTGTCCAATGGTGCGCTGAAAGAAGAGATGAGGGAGAATAGAGTAAAAGAGATCATTCCAAAAGTGAGGAAAGATTTATCATGCTGGACAAATAGGAAATCCACACTTGAACATATGGTGTTTTAAACCCAGAAAAATAGATGACAAGTAGACCTTAAAATAAAATTCTGCTGATGAGAGTGTATGTTGATACACCCTTCCAAAGGATAATTTAGCAATATTTATCCTGATTAAAATGTCTGTGTCCTTTTAATTTGTGAGCTAATCCTAAGAGTTTATCCTAAGGAGATATACTGACAAGGATGTTGATCCCTGTATAATTCATAATAAGACTTTGCATACAATTTAGCTATACAATAGTAGGAACATAATATATCATAACAATAGTATCTTGGGATATTATGCAGCATTAAAAGGCTATTATATGTCTATATCTACATTATTGACAAGAACAGATCTCCATGACCTGTCAATGAATAAAGCAGATAGCAGAATAGCATGTGTCATATAATCCCATATGTGTAAAGTTACTTATACATTTATGTTCATATTTAAGCTATCTTATTATATATTGCCCAATGTAGTTGCATATAAATAAAAAGAAGTCTAAAATAACATTGGAATGGTCTAAAAGATTGACAATGGTTATCTCTGAATATGGGGATTTCAGAGAATTTTGGCTTTCATTTGCTATACATTTCTGTACTGTTTGGTTTTCCTTCCTTTTTAAGAAGCATGTTAAACATGGGGGGAGGGGGGAGAAAGAGAGGACACCCAGATTTCTTGAGTCACAGGACAGTTTTATTTTCAATACTGTGAGGCTGTTTTGATGATATCAAAATATACCATCTTGACTGGTATATTATAGGGCTTTTAATACAACTGTAATTGTCCTATACTTTCTTTACCTTTTTTAATGTGTGTAGGAACCATTCTCCATTACCATTCCCACATTTCAGTTAGTTACTGAATGAATTATTTTTGAAATCCTATGTATGTGAAGACTGAGGAAAGATATTCCTAAATACAAGGTGAAAAGAAAGTAGTAGTACAGGCCAGGCATAGTGGCGCATGCCTATAATCCTAGTACTTGGGAGGCTGAAACAGGATTGAAGGTTCAAGGCCAGTCTCAGTAACTTAGTGAGACGCTCAGCTCATCTGGACTTCATAACACTGAATATATACATGAGCATTTATAGCTATTCTTGATGTTTGGGGCATTTGTATATAAATTACGTTTTATAACTTTGGGAGGCAGAGACCGGAGGATCCGGGTTCGCGGCCAGCCTCAGCTCTCTATCTCTCTCTCTCTCTCTCCCTGTCTCTCTCTCTCTCTACTTAGTGAGGCCCTGCACAACTTCATGAGACCCGGTTTCAAAATGAAGTATAAAAAATAGGGCCGGGGATGTAGTTCAGAGGTAGAACGCCTCTGGGTTCAATCCCCGGTTCCGCCAAAATAAAAGATCTAAATATGGCTAATTAAAATTACAAATACAAAAATTGTGAATAGTATGATTTTTTAAGACAGTAGATGAAATGGAAAAATTCAAGGTAGTTTGTTGACCTAACTCTTCTCAAATATTTACATTCAAGAAGGGTTGAATTTTCAAATTGTGCTCCTCATGTTACATTGTTAGTTTTTTTTAAAAAAAAATCACATGGTAACATAATAGTGATTGTGCCTATATCTTAGTTTCTAAATATCATTTTCCAATAAAAAAGCCACATTTCCTTGATGGGCCTAAGCTATTGTGTCATAAAGTAAGGAAGTATAGTACTCCAAGAACAAAAGAATAGGGATGTGTCAAGTAAATAGGGGAGCCATCCTGAATAAGTCCCCAATGGCAAAAGCTGTAACAATTTTACCAACAAAACCCAAAGTATAAAATAAATACACATGAGTTCATACTAATACAAATAATTTACCCTCAAGTGTGGACTGGGCTGAGTGGCTCCCTTCCAAACAGTGCAGTGTGAAAAAGGAGTAGTAGTATCTTTACAGGAAAGAAACCTGATTAGCATTGCCTTAAGTAACCAAGATTAGCATCACTAGTGATCAGTTAGGACCAGCTTGTTTACCTCTTCATGTGATATGATGAGAAGGATATGTCACCCCTATGATGTTTTTCACCCAAATTCATAATTCCAGTCTAATCTTGAATAAACATTAGATAAACCCAAATTGAGGGGCATTTTGCAAAATACTGGACCAATGCACCTCAAATCTGTCAAGGTCGTGGAAAATAAGACTGCGAAACTTTAACAGACCAGGGGAGACTAAGGAAACACAATAATTGAATGCATTACCTGAATAATCCTGAATGTATCCTGAAGTATCCTGAATGGGATCTTGGAACAAAAGGGGACCGATAAATATATGAATAATGTCTGGAGTTTAGTTACCAGAAATGCATCAATGCTGACATCTTTATTTAGACAAATGTACCATGGTGATTTAAGATATTAACACTGAGGTAAACTGGTTGAGGGATATACAGGAAATCTTACCTTTGTAGCTTTTCTGTAAATTAAAAATTATTCCAAAATTTTAAAAAACTAAAGTAAATTTAATCCACTACACACTTATTAAAATGGGTAAAATCCAAATCACTGACAACACTAAATGCTGGCAAGGATGTAGGGCAAGAGGAACTCTCATTCATTGCTGGTAGGAATGCAAAATGGTACAACAACTTTGGAAGGCAATTTGGCCATTTCTTAAAACTGAATATATGCTTACCATTCATCTCTACAATTGTGTGAGTTGAGAACATACATCCAAAAAGCCTAACAGGTATATTTATAGCATCTTTATTGATAATAGCTGAAAGATGGAAACAACCAATATAGCCTTCAATAGATGAATAGATAAACAGACTTTAATTTATCCATCCAACAGCATATTAGTTAATACCAAAATGAGCTATCAAATCATGAAAAGACATGGCTAAATCTTAAATACATATTGCTAGGTAAAAAAAAGCAAATCTGAAAATGATACATGCTACATATTAATCCAACTATATGAAATTTTAGAAAAGGCAAAAGTAGAGAAGCACTAAAAAGATAAAGTGGTTGACAGAGCTCCACAGGAGGCAGGGAGAGATAAATAGGTGGAGCACAGGGGATTTTTTAAGTCAATAAAACTATTCTTTAAGATACTGTAATAGTGGGTGAGTGTCATACATTTTTCAAAACCCATAGAATGTTTCACACAAAGAGTGAAATCTAATATAAGCTCTAGACTTCAGTTAATAATAATATATCAATATTTGGTTCATCAATTGTAACTGTTGTACCATGCTAATCCAATAGGTTAATAGAGGAAACTAGGGGGAAGGCTTATGGGGATATGTGGGAACTCTGCAATTTCTACTCCATTTTTCTGTAACACTAAAACTGACCCCAAAATAAAATTTATTTTTTAAAAAGCAGCCAAAATATAAAAGGAAAAAACTGTGGCAAATAGAAAGACATATGACACAGCAGGTTTAGCGATATGTTAATGGTGGTGGTGCTACCAATGCTCACTGTAAAAGTCTTTCTAATTTGCTCTCTTTCATATTTTTCATAATTGATGTGGAAAAACATCATGGGTAATATTAGTAAAGTCCAAATGAACCTGTGGCATTTAATTCTAACTCCATTAAATAGCTTTCATAAAATTCTGTAAAAAATATGCAACTGAACTATTTCAATTAGTAATCTAAATTATGAAGCCAAATTTGTCCTGTCTTCAAGACACAGAGTCTAGATAAATTGCCTTATTATTTGAGAAATACAACTAAATGATAACTGTGTGTTATCTCATCAGCAGAAAAATGTGAGCAGTGCTGTGTAGTTTTTTAAACAGTACTGATGACATGGTGGTAGAATCTGAGCATCTACTGCCCTGGACTCTGTCAGTGTTCTTGTTATGATTTAGCACTGTTTTATTTACCATCCAAAAACATATTTTTATTACTTGCTACAACATGACAATAATTCCAGTTTTGAATGGTGCATATTTCTCATTATGAATCTAAATACACAGAATGTTTGCTCTGTTTTCAGTCACTACACTGTGTAAAAATGGTGTATTAAAATAGTATGACATATTTGCATATTTATCTGTATTAAAAGCCTCATGAAACAGTTATTGCAGATACACAGCTGTTGCTTTTTAACTATTTTTAAAGGAATCATGTCTCCTTTCTTATATAAAACACATACATTTTCAATCTGAGCCAAAGGTATTGCGAAGTTATTCTCAGATGAGAAGAATTATAAATTTTTAGAGACTATGTCCAAATGATAAATTTTTATCCTAAAATGATAACGTTGTTCCTTTGCCAAGTCAGATATCATACATTGTAAACAGAAAGTAATTCTGGAAGCTCCTACAAATTATGGCTGCATTTCAGCACAGAGAGTGTTTACCTACTCTACAGAGCACATAAAAGAATACTGCTTTATATCGACCATGTTACAGAAGAGAATGGTCCACTTTGTGACTTCAGTGACAATTTCTCTTGTGATGTAATGAACCTTTTTCAAGAGCATTTTTCTTATCTTTGTGAAAGCCAATAGTAACATCTTTCTTTTTAGTTAAAAAGAAAATTTTGTGCCCCTGGAAAGCTAGCTACTCTCATCTTAGTAGTTGCCAAAAGAGAGACCCAAATTGAAAAACAATTATACCAAGTTTCATTATTTTCTCTAGAATTTTAATATGTACTTTGTTGGTTTTAAGAAAACATGAATGTTTTTTCAACTCAATGATCATATGTTTAATCGATTATCATATAATTCAAATAAACACCAGAAATTCTCATTTTAGTAACTGAATTATACTGCTTGTTTGTGCATTTTTAATAAGAAGCTTTTAAACATAGTTGGGTCACAGATCTAGCATTTCATAGTTCAATTTCACAATGCTAGCTAAGTAAGAGGATCCTAAAAAGAGAGGATTATCATATATTAAAAGTTTGCCACTCTGCTGCATTAATCCTGTTAGAAAAAGATGATTTCTGTCTAACTTAATCAGCAAGAGGTCTTTATTGCCTTAAGTATTAATTGATTAGGTCCTCATTAAGGTCAAAAGTATACTTGACTGACCAGAGGCAGCCAATTAGCAAATTGTCAGCCATGCTTATTTACATTGACTAAACATAATGATAGTTATTTGACTGTCAAGTCAGAAGGTCACTGAATCTTTTGTGTACTTTGCCCTCTGAAAGGGCAACAGTCATTCAGACACCAGAATGCATTCATAACAAAGATTTAGCTTATTACGTATTGACTTAAATCACTCTTCGAAACAGGTGTTTCATTCTCTTTGGACAAATGATATATCACTTCTTTGTGAAATACTTGAGGTTCAGTTGAAATCCCATGGTTGATTGTGTCTGAGGATTTTTGTTCAGAAAGCAGCTTGCACTTGAAACTCTAATTAGCTTTGTAAAGAGCAGAACGATCCAGCAACTGTCTCCTTTCCACTATGTGGCTTTGGTATAATTGCAGCAAGTTGTGCACACCGGTGCCCAAATGGCTCTGGGACACCAATCTCCAAGTTGAGGGTTAGAACCACATTTGAGTTTCACCTTACTGAAGACATTGCTGTGACTTTTGAAAACCTACTGTTGACATTAGAGTTTGGATATTTGTTATACAACGATGGTGAAATGAAAATTCGAAGTTATACACAAACCAGTAATCTAAAATTTCTGCCTATTTTTCCAATGATTTTTGTCATTATAAATATTACACCTGATTTATATGGTGGTGATGATATAACTAATTGCATTTGATTGTATTTTATTTTATGTTTCTATTAATCTTCTTTTTCTTGAAATTAGCAATCATTATCCCCTACGTTTTTATTATTGACTCAAAAATCGTTGATGATCCCATGAGACTTTAAAGAGCAAATACTTTGCTTTAGCACATCACGTTTACAAATTATACCTCTAGATCAAAGTGGAAACCCATGAGTCAACCTAGACTCTTCCCTATGCACTCTAGTATCACTAAATACGCATCCCATCAAAAATCCTAGTCCATTAGTCCTACTTACAGAATATCATCAGTAGACATAAGTGCTCCCCACAGTTCAGTGCTTGGCATATATAAACTCAGTAAAAGTTTTCTAAATAAATAAGTGAATGACCATAATTAGCTTTATGCTACATATGAATGTAAACTTTGATAGAATGGTGATTTTTTATCATTTAAGAACTTATTAAATTAACTTTTGGCTAGTATTAAATTATTAATAGTTCTTTCCCAGACTATTGTAAGAAGCAATAAGTTTTAGTTCAGCTATGTAACTAAGCAAACAGCCCTGAATAGGAAAATGGAATGAGAGTCAGAGTTGAAGGAAAAAGTACTACCATAATTCTTGAATAATGCCAAGCGTGGTGGCGCACACTTGTAATCCCAGTACTTGGGAAGCTGAGACAGGAGGATCGCAGATTCGTGGCCAGCCTCAGCTACTTAGTGAGGTCCTCCACAACTTAGTGATACCCTGTTTCAAAATAAAGAATAAAAAAAATAGGGCTGGGGGTGTAGCTTGGAGGTAGAATGCCCCTGGGTTCAATCCCCAGTACCATAATAATAATAATAATAATAATAATAATAATAAAATAATAATAATAATAATTCTTGAGTAACTAAGGTACCAAGTATATAAAGAAAAAATTCATATACTATTGAAACATTTACTTTGTTCATGGAATCATATGATTTCTAGATGATTCAACATTAGAGATTAATAGTTAATCTTTGCATATTATCTACTAAGTACTTAGCACTCTATTTGCATTACCTATAGTCCTCAAGAACCATATAGTGTAGATATCATAACTATTGTTTTACAGATACAAAATTTGGCTGCACAGGGTGACTTGTCCAGAAGCACATAACCCAGGTCTTATTGGCGCCAAATCTCAAGCACTGTCTCCTACACTGATCTGACTGTAAGTTTGCATTCTTCCTTAAATTTTCAAAACAGCTACTTAACATGATTCTGAAACTTCACTGGAGAAATGTCTTTTATCTAAGACATTTAGATATTATATCTAAGACAACCAAAGATAAGAAAGTAAGAGTGAAGTTAAAGGTAATATGACTTTGTAGTAAGACTGCATGAGCTTTGACAGCCTACAACCCTATACTCGTGTCCCAGGTCTGCTGTGTGCTACCTGTGCAGCCTGGAGTGAGTTACTTGACCTCTCAAAGTTCCAGTGTCTCATCTTTAAAATAGATATGATAATGGTGCTTAATAGTGGACCTGTGAGGATCAAATAAGATTATGCAGGTAGAATGCTTGGCACAGTAACTGATACATGATAACAACTCACTAAATGTTAGCAGTTGTTAATAAGGATTTTCCACCAAAATGAATGGTTTGGGTTATATGTACTCCCTTATACTTTATTGGATCTGTGCACTTTGGTATTATAGTACATAATAAAGAACATATATTACTCTGACACCTAAGTATTCATCTGGTCATAATGCTAGGTTAAAGAAATCTAAATATCTACTTGGGCACACACACCTGTAATCCCAAAACTTGGGAGGCTAAGACAGGATAATGACAAGTTTGAGGTCAGCCTTGGCAATTTAGCAAGACCCTGTTTCAAAATAAGAAATATAAAGAGCTGGAGGTGTAGCTCAGTAGTAGAGCACCCCTGGGTTTAATCCCTAGTAACACACACACACACACACACACACACACACACACATCTAAATTTATTAGGGGCTCTTGATTTTGGCAATCTCTACCAAGTTGGCAAATGGCACAAAGTGTTCCGTGCAGAGTGAGCTATTCCTGGTCCCTTGTGATGCTTCTTAAACATGCCATAGTGACATTAACCTCTTTGGTGAATTGCCACATAAAATGGCATTATGATAATTCACAAACTAAATTTACAGATCTTATTTGTTTGAGCACCAAGCTTCATGAGCTCTTTTTAGTTTCATTTCATCAGAATTATGAGTAATTTAATCCAGTGCTAAAGCAATCCCTTAAAATAAAATTCTCTGATGTGCATCAACCTTATGTGTGTCCTTCTTTGTTCCCACCTCATGGATGAGAAGTTCTGAGAATAAAAGGGAGGGGAGCGCCTCATCTTCTCCCACCTGATCTTGGGCCCATTCCCCTGCTGACTGGAAGAAAACATGGTTATGCTCATTTAATAATGATTTTTAAAACTTGGCCAACTTTCACTGTTTTATTTTTTATAGATGAGGTAAGTAGATGAAGCAGGTTGATTTATTGCTTTTTCCCCTTTGTGAAGGCTACATAGGTAGAGAGAGAAGGAACAAAGTGAATTCACCACACTGAAAGTATATTGATTTGTACTTTGTCTATTAACTAATAAGCACTTAGTAAGCATCTGCTATATACACATAGCTTAAATACTATGCTAGGTGTCAAGGATACTATCCTTGATTCTATAGTCATTTTTACTCAGAATTAAGTAGAAATGCAACATTGATTTACTCTTAAGATAAAATATAAAATATTAAAATAAAATTTAGCAATTAATGCCAAATTAACTTTTTGTTTAGATATCCTTGGAATGGTCACAGTTTGCACTTAATGTTTGGCATATAATTATAATGAGAAGAAGTTTTCATTTTTACTGGTTTTAGCATGCCAAGAACTCTCCTTTACTAGTCCTACTATTATTCTAACCTTTCCCCCATCACCTTTTAGTCTATAATAACGACTAAACTCACCCAGCACAGTTGTTACCTATTCTCTCTAGCTCTGTGCTCATCTAAAATAGTGACAGTATGAATTGTCTTTTTTAACCTCATTTTCTTTTCTGCCTTTACATTGTTTTCTGTGAGTATCAGTATTAGTTCTGGGCAAAACCTATCCCTTATCATTCATTGTGTTGCTTCTGAAATAGATTATTTCAGCAAATGTCCATTGAACACTCACTGTGTGCCTAGTTT
Organism: Glis glis; assembly: GCA_004027185.1. NCBI lineage: Eukaryota > Metazoa > Chordata > Mammalia > Rodentia > Gliridae > Glis > Glis glis. Next base: position 49,471 of record PVJS01002214.1, read on the forward strand.
TATGCGACTGCTGAGAAAAAATAAAAGAATGAGAATGGAGGTAGTAATATAAGGGCACAGGGGAAGTTGCAAGTAAATAAGGTGGTTGTGGAAAAGCTCACTTAGAAGATGTCATTTGAACAAAGATTGGAAGGAAGGGAAGGATTTGGCCAAGAAGAGAGTATGTAGGGCAACGTGGTCAGAGGAGATGACAAATGGAAACTTGTTACAGTATTCGAAATTTGAAGCTTGTTTGAGAAACAACCAGGAGACCAATGTGCATGGAACAAAAAGAACCTATAAGGGAACAATAGAAGATGAGTCAGAGAAGTGGAAAGCACCAGGAATTGGGCTGGAACTTACAGGCTAAGGGAAGGAATTTGGCATTTTCACTAAGTACAATGAAGAGCTGAGAGGTTGAGGAGGAGGTTGACCCGACCTGACCTTCATGTTACAAGGGTCACTCGAGCATTGTGTTGAGCATGGACTCTTGCTAGGGTACAAGCAGGTGGACCCATTAAGAAATTATCTCAGTAATCTAGATGAAAAATGATAGTGGCTTAGATCAGGGTGGTAGCAATGAACTTGGTGAAATGTGGTTTGCCTCTGAATATTATTTTGAAGATAGAACTAACAAGAATTTCCTGACAGGAAGTGGAGAATAAAGGAATGAAAGGATTTGAGGAAGCTCCCAAGGTTTGGGGCCTGAGCGACCTAAGAGCATAAGAAGGATGAAAATCTTTTCCTATACACTTTGTGCTCCTAATGATTCTGTTAACTGTGTTTCAGAAACAATTTTAAATTCTATTTTACCATGTGGAACTGGCGAAAACCCAGCCAGTTCTAACAGAACTTTGAACACTCTTGGTAAATTCAGAGGTGCCCGGTGTAAGTTATTTTAGTAGTTGTCACTTCTGAGGACACCACCAGCTCTAGTATTTAATGGACCATATGACATCAACATGAGGATACTTGGGAAATACAGAAGAATCAGAAGACATAACCCTTGTCTTCCTTAAGCTTTATTATCTATCTTAACCATCTAGGTAAGCAGGGATACAAGGTTCTGGCTGGGTTTGGGTCTTAGGCACAAGGTCAGGTGTTTTCTCTTGGCCTTGGATCTCTGTGTGATGTGAGGAGGGAGTCCAGGTAAGATGGCTTTTGGGAGGCAAGGCCTAGTATGAAATATCAAGTCTGAAGTCAAGGGGTCAGGCCAACCCTAACAATTGATCAGAAGGAAAAGACCTGCCCCAGAACATTGTATATATTTTTCGAGTTAACTTAGAAGACATTGTAATACCTCTTTTTCCCAAACATTTAGGAAAAGCCTTTCCCTCGTCTTCAAGGTTCAATGAGGAGGTGGAGATTAGTACATATAAGTAGAAATATGAAGTATAAGCAAGCATAAAAACACGGAATAGCAAAAGTTCATATCCACAATGAATTATCTTTATTATGCTCTTTTTCCTTTATTTATGGGCTTACATTACTATCATTTTAGGCAATTACTGTTAATAGTATCTCATTTGATAAAATTTTATATTAACATCTCTCATTTTTCTACATTTAGTTAAATGCAAAGAAAAGCTTTGAAATGCAAATAACTGATCGTTCTCTTGCCCTTAAGATTGAAACATGGAAAACTTTGAATCAGTCTTAGGAAGAAACATCTAATTACAGGAAAGTGTAAGAATCTCAGGTGTAATGCTCAGAAAGATAAGGAATAGCTGAACATTAAATACAGGCTGTAGCCAACTTTAATACTTTCCCAAGTCAGATTTCATGAGACACTTTCATTTCTTTGAATGTGAAGATGAATTTTTCTAATACTTTATACATCCATTGTTAAAATTCAATGTAAAAACAACTCCAATGTCAAATATAAATTATTTTGTTATGTTTTATCTTGGATAATCCTCTTTTCTCTTCTTTGGCATTAGAACAAATTGCAACCACTGGAACCCAAAGAATTATAAACCTCTCTTTAAGCATTCACATTAGATATATAAATAAAAGGAAAACACAAAGACCAGTGTATTAAAGGAGCAAAGTGTCAGAGACCAGATGGAGCAAGTTTAAAAAGGTTTTAAGGAGATGATATTCATCTGTAAGTCATTTGGCAGTGACTTACTCTTACTACAAAGAATATTATTTAAATGACTTTCATAATTGACCTAATAATATTCTTTGATCTTTGATAGAGAATTACATTTCCCCCTTCTGTGGGTCTCTGTTTCCCTGTCTCTGAGTCTCTGTCCCTGTCTCTCTGGATCCCCACTGAGTGTCTCTGTCTCTCTCTCCTCTCTTTCCCCTCTCTTCCCCCTTTCTTCCCTCTCCTCTCTCTCTCTCTCTCTCTCTCTCTCTCTCTCTCTCTCTGCTTCCCCCTTCTTTCTGGGTCTATTCCTGTCTCTCTGGGTCTCTATCTCCCCCTCCCTTTTGAATCTCAATCCCCTCCCCAAGTCTCTATGGGTACATTTCTCAGAGACTGAACAAACTGTTTGTAAAACGGGCATTGAAATGAAGATCTCTCCCCTCTCCCCTCTCCCCCTCCCCCCGCCCCTCTGCTGGGGATTGAACTCAGGGCCTTGCACATGCTAGACAAGAGCTCTACCACTGAAGTACATCCACAGCCAGGATCATATTCTTTTCATTGACCTTTCCCAGCCCCTTGCAACAGAGATCTTGAGTCAGCTGCACACTTGGCATTGGATCAGATCTAACCTGCTTGTATTTCTTTTGCTACAGAGATAGACCCTTAATCCAATATCAGAAATGTTAGAGTAAGACTCTATCTCCCCAAGTTGACCTCTAACAAAATTCTGTTTTTCTCACCATTTTTCTGTGAAGAGGGTTTTTATTTTAAACTCTTCCAATTTAACAGAAAGAAAGGTTAAAAAGAAAGTCAATCCCCTTAAATTAAAAAAAAGTGATCCACAGTTTCCCACTGAATTGGAGCCAAAAACTCTGCCAATTTTGCTCTCATGTCTCTGAGCTATATCCTGACCCCTCATATGACCAGTGGGACTTGCTGTACAAGATCTATCTGAGTATCTTTCTAAAAAGTGCTATCTTAGTCCATATTTCAAAACACTCACAGATATTTTATCATTAATTAGTATTCATATTATGTCTCAAACAATCTGTTCAAGAATAGGGGAAGTGAACTAGTTGAACAGCTCTTCTGTTTGTCTAGTAATTAACACGGATGATGTTTGTAGAGCCGAAGGCCTTATGAAGGGAGGAGGTGGTCAAGTGTTAGGTAAGTATCTCCCAGAACATTTAAATGCATACCTGCTTTGGAGGCTGGGATTTTGGGAAATAAAAAAAAATTATACTTGGCAAACAGGGTGGGGAGACACAGGCCTCTTTAAAAATAGACCCATGTCTCTTGATTCACAGCATCCTGGATTTGCTTTTCATCATGTTAACATGCCACTTGGGAGCTGGCTGGACTCCCTTGTTCAGTGACATATATTTCATACTGTTTTTTTAAAAACCATTTGTTCTATCAACCACAACATGCTTTGAATTTCTCTTTCAAATTGAGGGTGTATATATAGATTGATCAAAACAATATTTTTAACATTCCAAACAATTTAGATAGATAGTGGATGGGTGTCAGTTAATCTATTATGTTCCTCTCTTCCTCCTCCCCCTCTTCAGCTGCTAATCTTAGAACTTGTGTGCCAAATTGTGTAAGATATTCTTCCAATAGCTACATGTGTGACTCTTTTGTGAGCTCTACAGACAGTTATGAGGACAGATTTGGAGTTGCATATGGGACTGTCACATGGTTTGATTGCCTTGTCTTCTAGGCACTGAGATTTCTTTTCACTGTGCTTTAATACTGAAGAATTTTTAGTTGTGATAAAAGTTCAGCAAAGTCTCTATTAAAGAATTTATACACCCTTGGAATGGAGAAGGTAAAAAAGTTTTTACTGATCACCACTCTGTATTTGGCATCGACATATATTAAATAGTTCATATGTTTTCTCTTCCCAATAAAGAAAAAGATTCACAGCTTTATCACAGAATTTTAATGAAAATCAGAAGAGAGTTCAGAGCCTTTATTACCCTTCTTGCTCTTTTGGAGCAACATCTAGCAAATGTCTCAACAGAAAAAATAAGCAGATGCCTTGTAAAAAGGTCTCATATATTTATGTGCAATTATAGTGGCTTATTTGCAGGAAAATGTGATCTATCCATGTCCTTAGGAGCCAAAAATTCTATGTTTTCAGTTTGTGAAGTGAATAAGGTACAAATCCATTTTCAACTTAAGGACATATATTTGGAATCACTCTCGGATCCCTCAGCCTCTTGTCCCATTGAACCACAGGGCCACCATTGAGGAACACACAGCTAGAAGCAAGGTCTTTCTCCTAATCTTCTTTTGAGTATTTTTCAAGGATATTGTCTTAGTGATATCTGTGTCCAATGAATTAAAACTGTGGTATGATATTATAAAAGTATTAATTATATATACTCAGAACTTATTCTTTTAAGACCTACTATATACATATATTCATTTTTATATTAATTTACCCTATAAAATACACATAGTAATTAATTATTCAGAGCTGGTTCATGAATAAACTCAGCTTCATTGGACTGGGGGCAAAAATCTTAATTCAGATAATAGTTATCATTTATTGATTCCCTCTTACATATAATAGATGTATATATGTGTATATATATACATATATATTTTAGATATAGATATAGATAATCTCCAGAATAATCTACAGACAGTTATGAGGACTGTCTTACGAAGGTATAAAATAATACCAATGAAGCCGGGCGTGGTGGCACACGCTTGTAGTCCCAGTACTTGGGAGGCTGAGACCAGAGGATCCAGGTTCGCGGCCAGCCTCAGCTAAATTAGTGAGGCCCTCTGCAACTTTGTGAGACCTGGTTTCAAAATAAAAGATAAAAAATAGGGCCAGGGGTATAGCTCGGAGGTAGAAGCCCCTGGGTTCAATCCCTGGTACCGCGAAAAAAAAATACCAAGGAAGGTATTCTTATTTTCTCAATTGTTCTTGCTAGGTAAGAACTTAGGAGGTACCTTAAATGAAGAGAGGAGTGGTTTCTTATTTCAGACCTTATTTCCTTTTCCTGTTTTAGGTTGGAGAACTCTTCTGTCTTGCTGGGCAGGTTGTCCTAGTACCCTGCACACTGAAGCTTGTGAGTGGTGGGACACAGATGGAAGCTTCCATATCTCTAAGCCACATCCTAAAATATTAGAGGGACCCGACTTCACCCCCCTCCCGTGGCTCACTGTTACAGAGCAAACAGCAAGTTCTTTGCCACTGCTCTGCATACCTAGCAAAAGAACTTAATATATTAAAGGGTACTTACAGTATTTATTTTACTTCTCACCTACAAAAGAGTGATTTATGTAAAGGTTTTCTTCAGACAATATCAAGTCTTTTCTAGTGCATTTCATAGGGATTTGAACTAAATCTGGCATAATAAGGTTTGATTGAGCTGTTATGTTCTGCCTCGTAAGTGGTTGTGCACAATTGAGAAAGAAAATTGCTTAATAGAAAGTTATAGTCATCGCTAACTTTATCTTAATTCCCTAAAGCAATAAGTTAAGAGTTCTTTAAGAGCAGTGTATAGTTCTTAGAAATTTTTGAAAAATACTTTGTTTAGAAATATTTCTGTCCATATGTTACACTCTACTTTCTGGGAATGGAGGAGGCAGTTGTAATCTTTCTGAAATTTTGTTCACTTGGGGTAAGTTTTATCTTATTTCTCCAAGAATATTTAAAAAGGGCCACATCTTTCCATGCTTCTAAAATATCAACAGGGATTCTTTTTTTTTTTAATCTTGAGATTAGTACCAGGTTTGAGGTTGGAACTTCTCATTACCCCACAGACATCCAAAGTAGTTTCTGAAATATACTGAATTTAGATCAGACTGTTATTTATATTATTTTGTTATTATAAAGCAAAAGACTTTTAAAATAAGTAATAAAGTAAGCTGATGGTTGGAAAATATTCTAAGAACAAGAATCTGTTCTTCATTGATGTTAAAATCTATATTGGCAATACAATAATTAATTGCAGTTAATATTATCTACCTAACAAATCCACGAAACATCAGTAGAACTAATGAGTTTATTGATATTTCTAGGTACAAAGGAAATATGAAAAAATATTTTATCTTCTAACTATCAGCAGTAACCAATTTAAAAGGATAATGGAAAAAAGACCCCATGCCCAGTAGCATCAAAACTGTAAGACATTTCAGGATTGCTATAAAGAAAACCACAAATCTTTATGGCAGAATGACGCATTTTAAAAGTGGAAAAATAAAGCATGTTCCTGATCAGAAATTATTTAAAGGTACCTATTTTCTACAATTTTACTTAAAAAGTAAATTTGACTTTATTAGAATCAAGTCTTAAGGGAATGAACTTGACACAAGGATGCTGAAGTAGATATTGAAGGAAGAAAGCAGGCAAAAAATAACCTGGAGACTTTTGCCAAAAGGAGGAGGAACAAGAGTGATATGGGGAAGGAGAGAAGGAAGAATAAGAAAGTCTTACAATGCCAGACATTAAAATATATTATAAAGATGCAATTAAAATCATCTGGCATTAGCAAAATAACAGAGAAGAACTGGTGGCTCAAACCTGAAATTTCTCTTAATATGATGTGCTTTCACATTTGTGGAGGTGTTAGTGTTTCTTTTGGTTAAACAGGATCCACACAGTTGCCTGTTGCTGAATGGGCTAACCTGACTTGGAGATATCTTGTTCATGAATCAGCCTTCCTGATAGCACTGGCTAACAAAGTGGAGACTGCAGGCGGTCCTCACTAGCTGTTCTTACATTGATTATAATACTTATAGTTCTTCTTAATATTGTTGGGTCTAAGGCTTGCTTATCTGAGAACTTTTCCTCTCCCCGTGACTCCTGGGGTCTGTAGAATCCTTGTAAAAGTTACTTTCTTCAATCAGTAGGGAAAAATGTTCCCTAGAGTTGGTCTTTATTTAAATTTATTTTTGCTGTGGCTGACACATTTGAATTTTAGCTGTTTCACAGATCCCCACCCCCAGTAGCTTCATTTGGTATTCAATGTAAGATAAAAATAAAATGATATAAATATCTAAATTATTTAAGCTAAACTTAAGTTTTAATATAGAGTAAATATATTTATTCATAATACATTTTTTCTCACTCATGCACAGATGTGGATCCCAATTTAGAACAAATCTCATCAAGGAAGCAATATGTAGAATATTTTCAGTGAGGCTAATAGGCAAAATAAGTGCTGGTCATCTTAACAGAACTTAAGGAATAAAGGTAATTTTTAGGCCTTCCAGACATATTCCTTTCACAACTAAATGTATTGCAAATTATCACATCAACAGAAATTTTGAGAAATCCAGTTAGTGGTATTTACTTTCCTGCTTATTTACTATCAATTTGGGTACTTTTTATAGTAATTTCCTACAGAATCATCATATGTCATTATTTTGTTATCATAAGAAAATACATTTATAGCTATGAAGACAATGTGTTTGGGAAAGATCATTTGCCAAGTTAAAATTTAAAGCCTGTATTATGAGATATAAAGAATGCATCTAATTTTGCTTTAAATAAGACTTTCTGTCAGAAGTTAAATGATAATTTTATAATTTTCTATAAAGTGAAGGAAAGATGTTTTTAATTTAAACACTTGTGCCTAAAGGGATATTTGAGTATATTCTTATTAGGATAATTAGAAATCAGAACAAATCATAATAAGCTATTATACTCTTTCCAGAATTTTTTTAGTCTTTGGTTTTCTTTGAAGGTGCTAAGAGAGCACAGGACTGACACAATATTATTCAACATACTGATGCATTTTAGGATCATAATGTTGGTTGTTAAAACTTTACTAAATTCACTTGACAGTTTCAAATGAAGTATCATCTTGTGTTTTTCCTTTCCCCATATCTTTTTAATGACAGTGTCACAGAATATGATGTTTTATGAGTGTTTTTGCTACCTCATTCATCAGAGTAATCAATGGGGGAAGGAGCCATATGGGTTGTAGTCCGTTTGTATTGGATAGGACAGATGGCATTATTGATAAATGGAAATATTCCAAATATTTATTGTATAATGATAACATAGGGACTCTGACTTCTGAATTTTAATACTTTAATTTCTACAGTAACTGGAAAATAAAGTAACATATTCGGTTGCCATGTATCCATTTAACCATATGAATTTGTGAATTGCAGCATTAATTACCTTCCAGTTAATATTTTATTTTACATGATGGGCATTTCTCTTTTAAATGCTTTGTGTTTAATTATCTGATTTCTGACCAAGCTATAACTTTGGTCTTTAAGATTTTAAAGCTAAAACAATATATGCAGCATACAGTAAGTTAAAGATAGGATCCCAGAAGTGAAAGAAGCAAAGATTCTGTGAAGTCTTCCCCCATTATCACCTTTGTCGTATCGGAGTCACAGAGGGAAGGGTAGTCATGCAGACTCTCTTTACATTTTCCTCTTGCATTAGTTTCTGCTCTCAATAGACTTCCTAAAATTATGTTCTAATATAACTGTGAACATAAGGACATAATGATGTGATTCAGGTTCTAATTGTGTTTTATTTTCTCAATTTGAAATTAAGTAATTCGAGGAAGGGTTACTGCTGGTATAGTATTCTTACTGAGTGTGGTCCCAAATGTTTGGCCTCATTCCAAAATTATGTTAACACTAGTAGGAATAAATGAAGTCCAGTGGGAAAGAGGACTTTACTTCTTACTGGATATACTTTTGCAATTTCTAAATATTTTCCGAAAACCTATAGTCATGCCATACTTTTGCAATTGCAAAGTTAAAAATATTAGTTTTAATCATTCCAAAACATCTATTGCCACTGTTTTATTTTAAAAAATACTATCAATCCCTATTATCACAGTTCTAGTATGTACTTAAACACTGCTATAGGCTCTCTGATAGTACTTTCAGGTTCCTTGGTATTTTATTTAGAAAGGAATATAAATTCTTTAACAGTTGTGACCAGTTTTTTGAAACTAAAAATCAGAACACATTGTCTAATACATTGTCTTTTTCTTTTTAATTGTGAATTTGGTATTGTAAAATAATGATAAAGTCATAAAAAGGAAAGACTTTTTATGTTAAAATGTGTAACCATGCATTTTATTATATTTAGCATATATTAGTTATACATTTTTCATGTTACCTTCATTAATACCACTAAATTCCCAGCATTTAGCACACTGCCTTGCATGTAGCAAGAGCTGAATGTTGATTATCTTGCTGATAAATAAGGTAGGATGGTGGGCATCCACACAGTCAATAGAAAATATTTTTAAAAACTAGTTATATGCTTTTGAAGTGGTAGCTTGATCTCACAAATCAAATAGCAACTTTACACAAAATTTTTATACAATCAATCTCTTTAAAAGGTTATCATAAAAATAGAATACATAATTATATTAGAAGAATAAATTGACCAACCTTTACTTCATTGAAACTGTCTTATGTTATAATATCTTATAATGTTCCAAGAGAACTAATGTAACTTAGACCTAGCCAGAGATACCTCATTCAAGATAGATGCTGTACTCTATGATTTAGAGGAAAATAATGGTGATTTTATTCCTATTGCCCTGACAAATTCATACATTCTGGTGACTCTGGATATTTCCAAGCTCAGATGATTTCGGAAGCATAGATAATGGCATAGATAATATTCAGATATAAATCTCAAGACCAAAAAGAACATGAGAAAAAGACTGGTACTCTTTTAAGTGGTATGGAACATTCTACACTTATTCACTAATTTAAAAAAATAAAATTCTAATATAAAAGACATATGTATTTCATTGTTACTAAGGCCTTTTATTTCCTTTACTTATGGAATTACATAGATGAGTGCTTTTCAATAAAATTTGGGAAGGATTTTTACTCTGAACTTTGTATCCACATTTTCAGCCCTAACCTTCCCCAGCCTTTATGAAATATTCTCATTATCTGTGTTTCTTTCTCTCCATCTCTCCTTCCTCCTTTAGCACTCAGTTATACAAGGAGAGACAGAGACAAAGCAGACATACAGACATAAATCAGCTATTACTTTGGATCACCAAACAGGAATACTTCCTCTCAGGCAATGCTGCAACGTGCTTACATCATTGCTGTTTTTGGAAGACTTTATTTCTCCTTTCCTGTTTTAAATATTGTGTATGTGGAAAAAATTGTTCTGTCACTCCATCGATGAAAAAGTAGCAAAGTTTCTAAAATTGAGCAGTCTGCCCATATCTCTGGTAAATGCATGACTCTTTTCACTCTATATTGCTAGAGGTTTTTCTCCTCAAAGTTCTTATGCAGTGTTCTAGATATGATTCACCTTCTCCCCCCAAAACAATCATACATTCCTGAATATAAGACATGAAGACTAAACCCCAACATTCAATTTGTGTTTCAAGAATTTCATATGGCCCCAAATCTTTTAAAGACAATCTAAGGGTATTAAAATTGTGTTTTAGATAAGTAACTTCTGTATGGAAACAAATTTTCCTTAAGTTTTAAGATCACTGGAATATTTATCAAAATAATCTTCTTTAGAGATGCCAGGCTCCTACAGGAGAAATAATATAAGGGTCCATATCTAAATTTAGTCCTGAGACTTTTAGACTTTGATTAAATCAAACTTATCAGAAAAAGAATTTTTCTGAGCCTTAATTTCTGAAGATTCAATGATAGTAATTGATCACGCCAGTGAATAAAGAATTAAATTTGGCATGCTAAAGCAGTGTATAAGCCGAAGTTCTTGAACAAAAGCAGCCTGTCAATTATGGTGCATTTAAGCACAGGAAAGATTGATGTTTGCCAAATGTAAAATCAGAGAGAAGGAAAATATGTTTTCAAGCTTAGGGGATTGCCAACAATGAAAGAGAAAATAAATAAAAATTTAAATGCACAATATTGTTATACCTTGTCAAGGAAATGTTAATTAAAATCAGGCTTCCTTTTAAAAAACATAATGTAAGATTTCCACCAAAGGACTACTCAAGAGTATGATATTAATGCAAAAGTGAAATTTTAAAGGTACAAAGTGATGGCTGACATGAAAAAAAAATTGCGTTGTTGCATTATCAAAATCCTATGCCCTAGATTTCAGTGTCGATGATCTACTACCATTTGATTAATATAATTGGTTATGTTACTAAGGAAAAGCTAAAAGTTTTGAAAAATATTGATACAAACCATATGGAACTCCATCGTAAATTCATTAGCTAAAATATTCCGTTTTCTGTTTACTTCTTCTACATTATCAGGCTTCCGACATTTATTTGGTAGATTTATATTATTTAGGATGGGCAATGATTTGTGCTACTAAACTCCCTGTGGTAACTTGGAAATTCTGCTGTATCAGTACCATCCTTGATCTTCCCAAGACTATTTTTGGAGTGTATTAATATAGTTGCTGTTCATTGTTCATTGTTCATAAGCTTGCTTATGACCCGTGATAAGAGCATGCATTGCATTGAGATGACCAGGTAGCGCTGGGCCTTTCATCTCAGAGCAGTACCTTTCATTTCTCTAGGGTTGGGATTAAATTGAGATTTTGTATTCATTTGAAGTAATTGTAATGAGAATATTTAACATGGGTCAAATGGATAATAGTGGCACCCTGGAAGTGCTTAGAAATAATTTGCTGGGTTGTTTTACATTGTTCCAAAGTGGGATTGAGAAAGATTACCATGCCTCGTTTAAAGATATTATGTTGTTCTGTTGATGAATCTAAGGAAATCTTTGGCAGAAAAGAACACAAATTAATTTTAGGAAATTAGAAGGCATTCAAATCAAATAATTAAACATTGAAAATACCTGTGATACTAATTATAATCTTTACCTGCAGAAAAGCAGAGATATGTATATTTTTTTCAAAACTCTTAATGTTTTCTTTTTATTTCCATAATGGAACGCCGGGAAAATTTGTATGTATTTGTCCACAGACATGGGAAAGAATTACCAGTGGAGCTATGTACCCACAATAGAGTTTTCTAGACTCCCATTTCCCCTGAAGCAGTCTTTTTATTTGAGCACTATAGGTCATTTTCCATCTTTCTCACCAAAGTGCTCAGGTATATTAGCTCCACTCTCCCTCTCGGGACATTGAGTTTGTTAAAGCCAAGAGGAAATGAATCATTTCTTTGTGCTGGTTATTGTGTTTCTTCTCTTTTGTTTAAAAAAATAATAATGATTGCTAAACTGGATCAGTCTGTGTGAAAACTGGCCTGCCACTGAATTATCATCTACCAAAAACCCATTTAAAGATTGTATTAAATTGGATAATATCTCCTGATCTCAGAGAAAGATTCTGTACAAAAGAATGCAAGTATTGGTAAAATTCGTTGAATTCTAAAGGATATTCAGAAACTGTTTTAGAGCTAAAACATATCCAGTGATTGCTCAGGGCTAGAGTACACTGTCTCAGAAGAATATGGAAAGGTGGGTCAATGTAACAGGCTAAAATAATACATTTTCTAATATAGTTGCAGGCTTCTGCCCTAAGTGGAAGTGTATTTATGTTGAGCACATTCTAGCATGGAATTTTATTTGAAATGTTCCAATAAATCTAGCAATTACTTTAGGAAACACAGAAAAGTTGCTTACCCTAAGAATTATTAAAGAAATGAAAGTCCTCCACTTAGTAAACTCCCTGTGGTAACTTGGAAATTCTGCTGTATCACTGCTGTCCTTGATCTTACCAATACCATTTTTTGGAGTGTATTAATATAGTTACTGTTCATTGTTTATGCCTGATGAAGGCCTTTCAGATGTGCCTAGAAAATAGCCACTATATTGTAAATAACAGAGAGTCCACATCAATATTTGGAACAAGGCAATAGTGCCTAGCAATAGCAATGTAATTTAAAATTATTCTGAAAATTCTAGACAATTCAATATGTCAATGTACTCATAAAATATGTATTAGAAGAAAATGGATTATAAGTTCTCATTTGCATGAAATGTGTAATCACATATAATATAATTTAGATCAAACACACCCAAACTTTCTCAGGGCTTATTTACCCTATTTCAGAAGAATATGATAAATTGAGATAATGAAAATGAACTCAAATGATAGAATTTTTCTAATACAGTTTTAGACTTCTACATTAAATCAATGTGTGTGTGTGTTGAACACATTCCAACATTTAAAAAAAAGAATCAACTGAAAAACCATTTGAACCAAAAACAGAATTAATTAACATGGCAGGATATAGTATATATAATATATTTTAAAAATTTTAATTCACCAATAATATCTTGATTTGGGGGTTAGGAAAGGAGGAAAATAATCTCAATTATAAAATATCTAGTAATATTCCGAATTAGAATTGCATGAGACCCTTATCTAGAAGGAATTATAAAACTTCTTTGCAACATACAAGAAGACACATAAATGTCAAGAATTATGCTTCTGAATGACGGTATTATAAAGATGACGTGTATAGGTATAATTTGAGCACATCGGTCAAATTTATAATGGATTATTTTAGAAACATTAATAAATTATTCTAAAATGGTAGGGTTTAAATACTGAGGAATAATTGTTAATATATTGAAAGAGGAAATATTATCTATTAAATGTGAAAATATATTCTAACACTACAATACTTAAAATGGTGTTGTACTACTCAGCTAGAATCTATATCAGTGAATCTAGATTAGTAGAATGAAACAGATAAATGTTAAAATTAACCCTAGCATTTCTATGAACCACCTATGACAAAAGAAAATCCCAATAATACAGATGGTGTAGATTATTCAATGAAGGATAGTATGAGATTTACCTAGAATTTGGGGAGACAAAAGGTGAGACGATGAAATTCAAACATTAAATATAAACCGGTGTGGTGGCGCATACTTGTAACCCCAGTACTTGAGAGGCTGAGACCAGAGGATCAGGGTTCGCGGACAGCCTCAGCTACTTAGTGAGGCCCTCTGCAACTTAGTGAGACTCTGTTTCAAAATAAAGAATTAAAAAATAGGGCTGGGGGTGTAGCTTGGAGGTAGAATGCCCCTGGTTCAATCCCCAGTACAGAAAAAAAATTTAAATATAATTTCTGAAGAGATTTTAATTATATAACTTATAAAATATGAAAATGTTTATATAATAGGAATATAGTCAGGTAAAATATATGTGTATACATATGCTTATGAAAAACCAACTGGTAGGAACTTGACAAAAATGATGAAAATTATACAAAGAAGGAAATTTTTGGTATGCTTGCAAGTGATTTTATTTTTTTTCTTTGTACTTTTTTAAATTTTCAGCTTTTTTCTCCAATCTCTGGGCACTTGGCTTAGGTTTTCAATTTTCTTGGAGTCTAGATTATTTCTTTCAGGGAGGCCATGACTTCTCTCATGGGAAAAGAGAAGCCACTCTGCTGTCACTCTCCCATGTAGAGCTCAGCTTTTCATTCTCAGGAAACTGGTTTGCACTATGAAATTCCCTGGAATCTACCTTGCAATAATGTCACAATGTTGGATCCTTCCCTTTCCACAAGTCCTGATGCCCTCAAAGTCCTCAAGACCCTGAAAGATGTCTTCTTTTCATTATGTACCCACCCCTCTTGCTTCCATTGATCATTGTTCCATTCTGTTCAGTGAACTCCTTCTTCCCTCATAAGCCATGTTGTTTTATGTTGTAAGTTAATTGCCCCATACTTTTTGTGTGTGTGTGTGTGGTACCGGGGATTGAACCCAGGGGCGTTCTACCTCTGTGCTATACCCCCGGCCCTATTTTTTATACTTTATTTTTGAAACCGGGTCTCACAAAGTTGCGGAGGGCCTCACTAAGTAGAGAGAGAGAGAGAGAGAGAGAGAGAGAGAGAGCTGAGGCTGGCCACGAACCCGGATCCTCCGGTCTCTGCCTCCCAAAGTACTGGGATTACAAGCGTGCGCCACCATGCCCGGCTGCCCCATACTTTTTTTTATGACACAAGCATTCTTCAGATGAAAGCTTGGTAATTTGTCATTCTTTATTTACATAAAATATAGCATAAGGGCATGAAAAGAATTGGTCTAGAAGTCAAGAAATTTGGGTTCTAGTCCTCACTATTTTTCTCCCATCCAAAAGCTAAAATGAATGACAGTTAAATCAACTGTGCCTTCAATTTTTTTCTTAAGACACATCTATTGAATTCTGTCTCTAATAGTCTTTGTTTATTTCATTCCCTTATTTATCTAACCAGTGCCATTTATTGAGTTCTTACTAATGTCCTGGTACTGTGCAAGGTATTTTGGGAAATACAGAAAGGAATAAGAGATTCTTGCCTCCATGATACAACATTTGTTGCTTCATGAAACTGTGAGGAAGACGATGATTCTATAACTGAGATACTTAATCTTGATTTCAGATTGAGCTTCCTAGGCAGGAACTTTTAAAACTACAGCATTAAATTCTGTCACATCATTCAGCCAAGAAGGCACAAATTATTTTTAAAATAACTTATTTAAAAGTATTTAGAGTACTATTCTTTATAGGAATGAATGTATATTTGTACAATGACATCCTGGTTGTACTTAAAAATAGAGCACTGCCTATGTTCAACTTCTAAGAATGGCTTTTGATCAGGCAACTTTCTTCCATGGTGAGTTTTCAGGTAAAGGCTTCCGAGCCTGTTAGGTACCTTTGTATCCTACAGGAAAAACTTAACACATTTCATATTTGTTTACCGGATGAGTTTGCTTTTAAAAGAAAGAATAGCCAGTTAGCTTTCCGAGATGAATAATACTACCATGCACTTTACTCAAAGGGTAGAATAAATGAATAATTTCATATGCAAGTTTCTTGGTTTGCTTACAACTTTCTGCTAAGACCTTTAAGCAAAGGATTCCACCAATTACATTTGTTGTATGTGTGTGTGTACATTTTTCAGAAAGCATATGTTAGTAGGGCTATTAAGCAATTAGCTTCATGCATATAGATAGTTCATTTTGCACCAAACCATATGATGTGATTGGAATTTATAGAAAACCATCTTTCTTGCCAGAAATTGAGGCGAGTCAATTCTCTAGTTTGGAGAAATGTGGTTTTATGGCTGCAATCTGTAGCCTTAAAAATTAGGAGTCTAGCATTCTATATTCAATAGCTTAGAAAAATGCATAAAATGCATAAGTTTCATGTCTTATTAAATGAATAATTTGGAAAAAGAAAAAGAAACCCCGAGTAGGTTCATAGTGCATGTTCACTAACTGTTTGTTAACTTTCAATAAAATGATGCCAGCAGACATTGAGATTAATTTTTTAATAAAATTTGTGCCATGAGGTCTTATGTCCTTGACAGATTTGGCTCTGAGCTTTTTAGCAGTCTTTGCAAAAGGAAAATGCAGTCAGTGACAGAATCTGTAATGTCCATGAGATAAAAACAAACTGATTGCTCAGTAGAAGCCCAGCTATTTCTAGAGACTTAATAGACATTCTGGAATGAATGAATGAATGAATGAATGAAGCTCAAATCTGAGAAAAATTGAGAGACCACTTGACCCTTCACCATCTTCACAACAAACATGGCAGACTGTCATGTGGCTATTTCTCAGACTAACGCCCAAGAGTAGTTTAGGAAAACTGCTTTTGTGAGGTGAAATACTACAATAGCCTGATGCTGTGCCTTAATTTTAAAAATATTCTGAAATACCCAGAAATCCTGAAGCAGTAGATAGTCTCTGTGCACTTCAAGCATGTATACATTTTCCATGAGTAAAATAAGATTCATTACCACATTTGAAGCTCTAGTTGTACTTTACAAAGGAGTATGTTACTGTCTTGTCTAATTTTAATAGCATCTATATCCCTGGCCATAAGCATTAATCTGTATTTTTTTTAATTTCGAGGATGTAGTAGATGCGATATCTACTACAAGATGTAAAGTTCTACATGATTGGCCTTTTGTAAATAGTAAGCAAAACCAGTATATCAAAATGATCAGATTAACATATTTTAGCAGAAGCATCCATATGAAAGGAAATGTTGACATTCTTTATGAAAGCTGCTTTTTCCCTTTACTGCTGCCATTTTTATTGTGGATTTCCCTGTTCAGCACTTAGTTCCAATTTTTTAAATGATCCATTTCAATACTAGACAGCAATATTCTTCCAGTCATGTGAGTTTTGGGTTCCATTTTATTACATTAAAGATTGCTGAGTGCTACTGTGAATTACTGTATTAACATTCCTTGTATTTTAGAGGTTTGTATTCATAAGAATTATCATGACTGGGTCCAAGAATTCTTCATTTGGGCCTTTGAAGGGAAAAGTCCATTGCAACTCTAGTTTCAGTCATAACTAGATTATGGGTTCATTGTATAATTTCCAAAAGTTTAAAAGTACGAAAGCAATGGATAAATCTAATCCCAAAGAGATGTTTGATTTAAAGTGGTACCCATTTGAAAATGGTAGTATTTGGAAATAATAACCAATTTTCCTGAATATAGTTTCCCAGAACTTTGCTTATAACTTAGTTGATTGGAACTGAAAATGCTATTTTCTTAGAAACATTGTTATAAGTTCAAGTTTCTTCAATGGGTACTTAGGTGTCAATGCAGGGGCACAAATAACTTGACAAGCCTCTTTTTTGTTTTGTTTGTTTTATTTTGTTTTTGCGGTACTGGGGATGGAACCCAGGGGCATTCTACCTCCAAGCTACATACCCAGACCTTTGTTATTCTTTATTTTGAAACAGTGTCTCACTAAGTTGCCAAACGCCTCACAAGTTGCTGCCACTGGAGGGGAACCTCCTGTCTCAGCCTCCCAAGTACTTAGTACTGGGATTACAACTGCGAGCCACCATGCCCAGCTTAATATTTTAAGTAGCCTGTGGAGGCTTACCCGTGAACACTATCTGAGGGTCAGATATGCTTATAACCCATCATAAGAAGCTGGATATACAGACTTAAGGCAGTTACATGGGCATAATCAGGCATTTTAGCCTGCTCGCTAAATGTTTCCTGTCCCCCATGCTTGAACCTTACCTTCTCCTTTGAATGTGGATTCAACGCCAGAAAAACTTTTAGCATCTGTTTACACAGACTTTTAACTGTTTCTGTCTAAGCCTCAGTGTCCTCTTCTGTAAAATGGTTGCACTAATCCTGCTTCCACATCCTGTGCTGTGGATTTTAAATGAGACAGTACAAGTGAAAGCCTTTGTACAAGGCCTGAGATACAGTTGCTACCAGGCTTGTCCACTTCTCATAGAGTCTGCAACTAATGGATTTTATAATCCTGTAAGCAGCTACGTAGCCGATTTGGTATATTTGACTGCAAGAACACACACTTTGCATTGTATTAGAACAAAAGGATGGCCAGAAAAAAATTGGTTATTGTTGAGTATAAGATATTTTCATGCTTTTATACACTATAGGGTTATTTATATGCTACAATGACTTGAAGAAGCCTAGGGTTTTAGGGCTGATGTCAGCTAGTGGCTTCTGGGCTTTTATTTTTAATGAGAAAGGGGTATTCTCTCTCTCTCTCTCTCTCTCTCTCTGGAAAGAGGGAGATTCTCTGTCAAGCTTCAGGTCTCCTTGTGCTTATATATTATCTTTTCCTTTGACTTTGGCTCAAGACTGGGGAATAGAGCATATCTTAAAAGCACCAACGTCAGGAAACCGCAGGCTTTTTCGTTTCTGGGCAACATGAATGAGAAGACTGTCATAAAATATATGGAACCTTAGGAGGAAATAAATAAAAATGAATCCTAGAGGGCAGCATTAAAAAGTATATAGAAAAACTCTGTTAACAAGTAAACGAGTATTTTTAACAAGGTTTCTTGTCATTCTCTTTGACTGGCATCACAGTCTTCATCTGAACTGTGTCACATTCGGTGCTCTGAGCAAGAGCCCGTAAGAATCCAGACTCTTGATGAAGACTAAAGAGCAGATCAGAGCAGGGTGGAGGCGCAGTGGCACACACCCCATTTTCTGAGAGCTTGTGTGAACCTTATCTGTTTCCTTTTTGCCCTCGGTGGCTTATCACTTAACCTATCCTGATGGATTCTGTAACATCTAGGGGGTGAAATAAATTCCTCTGATGCATTTCAAGAACTCTCAGCTAATTCTCTAATTGTGATTTCTAAACCGAAACTGTTTGCAGTATCCCAACTCTAAAGTCTTTGTCTAAGAAATGCAGTATATATGATGGTGGTCCTTCCTTGAAGGGGTCTTATTAGAAATTTTCTCCTCTTGTTTTTTTCCACACTATTACTCATATTACTGCCAGTAAACAACTGCCATGATAATCTAGATTAACATGTGAGAGCCAAAAATAAAAGGGAAAGAAAAATGAATTCGTATATGAGAAATCGTTAAACAATAATTGCAGAAGGTGAACAGCATCCAAGTATTAATTCACCTTAGGTTTGCCTGTCTTTTGATGTGATTTTTCTTTATTAAGTGAAAAAATCCTTGTCTTTTCTTAAAAAGTTGAGGTAACTAAGCAAAGCCAGATTATTTACTGTCCAATCTCTTTGTTTTTGCATTGTTCTTAGAAACAGCAGAGTTCTGAGAACTTTATAAATTTCATTGATGCCATATCATGCAAAACTTTTACTATTCAGGTATTAATCGTAGAGATTATAAATACATTTTCTCAAAACACATTACATTTGCTTTTGTTATTAATATTAATTTAGAGATGGAAGACATAAGGATTTAATATTATAAATGGATAAATCATTCTCTTTTATCTATTAGAACATTGAGTAAAATTCAATATAGCACAATCATTCTGTTACAGGTGTTAGTTTATGTCTTTGTCTCCTCTTCACTTCTAATCCCCCTCTCTTCCCTCCAACATGAGCACTTTCTAGAAAGCAACAATCTTGCTTGCCTTATGTTCTTCCTTATTATCTCAAAAGTTTTCCACATGGTGCTTTGGAAAATCGTAGGTGATCAATAAATGTTGTATAAAGAAATAAATGAATTATGTTGATATTATAGATGCATACAAATGTGTTAGGGTCACTATACATTTTCAAACTCAATAGTCTTACCAAATAGTGTCAATTTGTTATCTGGGTCCTAGTATACATTGAGGAAGAGCAATTAACTCTATAAAGATCAACACTGGAGACTAATCCCAAGCAGATTGTATGGTTTCATCCCATGTAGCAAGGAAGATGTGATCATAGAAGGCCTTTCCTAAAGCCGGGAGTGTTGTTCTCACATGGGGGAAATGATAGTTAAACATGAAAGTAACTGTCATTGGGGGTTGCGGGTTAGAGGTACATTAAATGGGACTTCCACCTAAAAAGAGGGAAGTCAGGGTCAAAGGTAGGGTAGAAAGGAGAGGAGTTGATATTGATGGTCTCTGCTTTGTTGCAGCTACTGTGCGGAGCTTACACATTGCTCCCTGTGGTTCTCATAGCAGCACTAAGAGGTGGGTGGAAGTGTTCTCACAACTGTCAGGTAGGAGTCCTGGGATTTAAACTGGAGCTGTATAATCCAAAACCCATTCTCTTATGTTTTACCCTCATCTTAAATCCTTTCTAGAGTAAGACAGGGCATACAATGATTATATAAATTATCCCCAGGTTTTTTTAGCTTCCAGTTTTAGAAGCTGAAAGTCCAAGACCTGGAGGCCTCTTCAACTTGGCTTCTGGCGAGGGCCTCATGACAGATGGCATCATGGCGGGAGCACGTATAAGAGCAATCACATGGCAAGACAGGAAAGCAGAAGTTGGGTAGGGGTCAGGCTTGCTCTTTTATAACAATTGACTTTCTCAAGAACAACAGGGGTTCCAGGACAACTACCATAATCTCTTCTGAGGGCAGCACCCCAATGACTTAACCGCCTTCTATTAGGCCCCATCTCTTAATGGTTCCATCATCTTTACACTGCTAGATGGAGGACCAAGTCTCTAACACACAAACCATTGGGGGACAGTGTTGTTGTGAGTTGAACCGTGTCCCTCCTCCTCCAATTAACATTGAAGTTCTAATCCCAGGAACCTTGGAATATAACCTTACTTGCAAACAGAGTTGTGAACGTAATTAGTTAATTTATAACGAGTTAGTTAATTTTAACAAATCAGTTAATTTGTGACTCAAAATGTTGCTAGAAGACCGTTTGAAATAAAAGTCAAAATATCTAGTTAAAAAAAATCACATCCATCGCAGCAGTGAAGTGAGTATCAGGGAAGGTTTTCATAGAGGAAGGATGTAGGCTTTGACTTGAGATGAACATTAGTCCGTATCCCTGTTCTGCCTCTAACTGATCCTGTGCAAGACACTTAACCATGCTACTCTTTAGTTATATAATTCCTGAAATGAAGATGTTCATGGGATAGCCAAATGACAAGTACAATGCCTGAAACAGACGAGGCCTTTAAAAATGGTAGTTGCAGCCAGGTGTGGTGGCATATACTTGTAATCCCATACTTGGGAGGCTGAGACAGGAGGATCGCAGGTCCAAGGACAGTCTCAGCAAGTAGTGAGCCTCTCATCAAACTAATGAGACCCTGTTTCAAAATAAAAATAAAATAGGGCTGGGTGTAGCTCAGAGGTAGAATGCCCCTGAGTTCAATCCTCAGTACCAAAAAAAAAAAAAATTGTTGAGTAGAATGGGGTTTATTCTTCTTCCTGGAGATGAAATTTAAAGGACGGCCAGTACAACAGAACAGAAAAACAAAAGGACTGGCTTAGTTGATTTTATGATGAGGGGAATATACTTCAAGGTATGGTCAGTTTGATGTAAAAAATACCTTGATACACAATGAAATATGGCAGATTACATTGAATAGACCTATCTACACACATATGTATGTATATATATATATATATATATTCAATGTAATTTATACATATATATTTTTATATATTTGTTGGTTATTTGCTGCATTGACCAATGATTGATGGAAATCTTGAAATTCATCCAAATTTCAAGCAAACTTTGAGAGAAAGATTACAAAGGTGCCTTCAGGGAAATTTGGATTATAATATACTGTAAATTATAATTAATGCCACAATAAATGCAAAGGAGAAGTGAAAATAGGGAGAGATAATTTCGGGTTTAGAAGATAATTCCAGGCTTGTGGTGTCCCTGGGTCTTGAATCATAGAATGGACTTTTATGAGGCAAAAATAAAAAGGTAAAGGTGGATTACATTTGAGGAGAACTCACTGCTGTGCAGTTTGGATTGCAGGAAAGTAAGTGGAGGAAGGATGGAGGGGTTGAGGCAAGGCACAGGAAACATGTAATACAAGCCTTTTTTTTTTTTGTGGTACTGAGGATTGAACCCAGGGGCCTCCGAGCTACACCCCAACCTTATTTTTTATTCTTTATTTTGAAACAGGGTCTCAGTAAGTTGCGGAGGGCCTCACTAGGTAGCTGAGGCTGGCCACGAACCCGGATCCTCCTGTCTCAGCCTCCCAAGTACTGGGATTACAAGCGTGCGCCACTATGCCCGGCTACAAGCCTTATTAAAATGCAAATAGTCTCACAAGTTATAAACTTGATTTGCTCTAAGTTAGATGATTTCATCCTTCAAAGCTAAGGGAATGTTGTGTTGAGAAAAGGGGGACCAAAACAAATACATTTGTGGTAGAGACACAGGAATAGCAATAGAAAAACTAAAACCAAAGCATGAACTAAAGCTAGTGGAAAATGCTAAAATATGTAATAATGAAAAGCCATTTAAATGCAACTCTTGAGATAAGAATTTGAACAAAAAAGTGACCATTTCATTGCTTGGGAAACAGTACCCCAGTACCACACACATACACAATAGATGCTGCTGCTGCTTTTCTTTTATTTCTTTTTCTTTTTTTGGTACTAGGGTTTGAACCCAGGGGTGTTCTACCTCTGAACTATACCCCCAGCCCTATTTTATTGTTTATTTTGTTTTAAAACTGGTTCTCACTAAGTTGCTGATGGCGTTATTAAGTTGCAAGGCTGTCGTCGAACCTGCGGTCCTCCTGCCTCAGCCTACAGGTATGTGCCACCATGCCTGGCTATTTTGTTTTGTTTTGTTTTGCTTTTGGTACTGGATGTTAAACTCAGGGGCATTCTACCCCCAGTCCTATTTTATTTTTTATTTTGAAACAGAGTCTTGCTAAGTTGCTGAGGGACCTGTGTAAATTACTGAGGCTAGCCTTAAACCAATGATCCTCCAGTCTCAGCCTCCCAAGTACTAGGATTACTGGTAGGCACCACCACGCCCAGCTAGATGACAGTTCTTAAAATGTGTTATGCATATGGCTTATGGCTACACCGGGTATCTGGAGATACAAATTGAAATACTAACTCCTCTTGACTGGTGATAGAGACACACCTCTCTGGATCTAGTTCCTATTTACGAAATGAGAGGATTGAACAGATAATGTTTATGGCTTTGTCCAGTCCTGCATTTTTATGATTCTATGATTCTATTTTTATGATTTATGATTTTATGATTTAATACTTTTTTGGATTCAGAAATTTTCATGTGAAAATTGTCATCGATTTTGTAGCAGCTACTGCTTCAAAGGTCCATCTCTATGGCTGCTCTACCTTCTAGGCAGGAAATCAGCCTGAAGTTTTTTGCTGAAGAACAACTCTGTTCCTTGTAGCCACATACCAGGCTGCTCTGTCACCTGGTGTCATTGTCATCCACAGTTAATTCCAGATTGCTCTAGGCTTTGCTTCGATAGTAATTTAAAGCCTTTCTCTGCCCTCTCTGTTTGGAAATATCACACTTCAGAACGCTAGACTCCAGCTCGCTGAATATCCTGCTGTTGCCTCTTCCTCATACTGCTCAGTCAGCAGAATTGTGTTTCCATGAGCGTCGCTTCAATCCTAGCGTTCCGGCTGCTTTCAAGGACTTTGTAGCTGTTACTCTTTTCTTGTCACTTGAAGATATTCATTTGGGATTACAATAGCATAGATGAAATCATTCCAAACTTAGATATAATGTCAGCAGTTGTCCAGGTTTGCTCTATGTATAGAATATTAGCACTGTTTTTTTTCATTCAAAAACTTTTTTTATTTTCTACTTAATTTAACAATGTGTTAAGAAAATACCCTGCACCCTGATTCAGAGATTTTTTGTTGGCTGCTTAAAGTAGTCTTACCACATACAGACCCACAGGGAGCACTGTTTTTTAAGTCATTTGTTATAGGTGGAGTTTTTCTGCTGCATTGAAACTGTATTTTCTGTCAGTTTCTCTACCTATCTACCTTTACTTTTAATTCAATTCTATCCTCTTAGTCAATTTGCAATTAAACCAAAAAGTAGGATTTATTGGACATTGTTATGTTCATACTTCCAGTAGAAAACCTTAGGAAAAGCCTTACAACCATATGATCTCTGCTGGAAATTGCTCAGGGAGCTCAATTGTCTTTAGAACTCTTCAAACCGCACAGTAAAATGCCAGCAACACAAAGTGACAACTGTCTTGTGTACCCATCAGGAGAACACAACAAGTCCTAAGTCACTGTTACCATGACTTCCAGTGTTACCTACCAGCTATTGAGCGTGAAGAATTAACCCGGGTTTCCAAAGAATGATCTCACTGATATAAACTCTTGGACCCTAGTTGCAGCTAAAGATGCACAAAATATTTGCTTCAGAGGAGACACACCTGGAAACTCAATTTCCCTCCTTTTACAATACAAAATGGGTCAAGCAATTCAGAGCAATCAAATAACCTTAGTATATAAATGAACTATTTTTTTCAGTCAACTTCTTCATAATATAATGGTCCTCTTGATCTTGCCATTTGAATTCTCATCGAATGGGGAAGGTTAGCCCCTACTTGAATGATTAGCTCTGATCCAAGCATTGAGGCCAATCCAATTACTTTTCAGCAGAAGGACTGTGAGTTTGTGTTAGAAGTCCAGAACACTCAGAATATGTGTTTCCACTCTACCAATAATTGCACTTCTAAGAAGTTTCTTTTTCTTTCTTTAAAAATTTTAAAGTAGATTTCCCAGAACACTGTTAGTGCCCTTCTAAGCGCATCCTGCCTATCAGACTGGGCTGAATTAATCTATTGCAGAAACTAAATCTACACAGATAGAGCAAACAAACATATGGCATCAGCTTCGAGAGTAATTTACAGAGTTTCAAGAATAGCAGATAAATTTGATTGTTACATTTACATCCGTTGCAGTCTGATTTGTTGGAAACCCCATGAATTGGATTCTATAGTTTATGTTCATTTCTCTGAATAAATTATGTCCTAACAATATATCCTGGACATCCAGTCTAGCAGGTGAATTCATACTGATGATCATCTCTCCAACCATATCTTGAAATATACAAATACTACTTTTAGCCCCAGGAAAAGACTTTAAAGTCTAGGAAATGATATTTTAAATAAATTTTGGGGCAATATTCACCTTTTTAGTCACCTTAATTTGGTTGAAACTGCTATGTTTCCTTAAGTATGATTCTATTTTAATATTGTACGTGAAGGAAGAAACCTTAGCCCGATCATTTGAAATTGTGTTCTTCAATTCATAACAGACTTCATTTGCTTGTAGTTTATATCATCATCAGGGTATTGCTTCATCCTTACACAGTTAACTTTTTATCTGTTGTGTAACACTCATTCTTCTGAATGTTAAATATTGCATGATACATCAAGAACTTTAACTGGAGCAATTACTGATTTCATCCAGACACTAGAGCCTCTGATTGTCAAGAATATTTTAAAAGATAAAATGACTTTATGATCTATAATTATTTTCTTATCAATTGTATTTTTATAGTCTCCTGATTAGCTGGCACTTGGTGCTTAACTTTACATTTTAGCTCCGCAGGGTCCTTTTAGACATTACTATTGCAAAGAAAAATCAAAAATCAAAGTGAATTCTTAGTATTATACTTGAAGCAATAGAGGTGCAATTGCTGAAACAGCAGCCAAGCATTGTGCTATAGAACTAACTCACAGCTTGGTGCCCAGTCCCTGCTGAGAAGGAAATGTAGGGGAACTGGCAGAGTTTTACTACATCTGCTCCCTGCTGCTAATGAGCTTTAACCTGTTTCGTTCTTATTATGCTTACTGTTTAGATATTTTGCTTGCAAAATTAATTCTTGAGCTGGAAGAACACATGAAAGAGGATATGGTTTGTAAAATAGGGCCATTTAAAAATTAAAAGGTAGCAGCAAGAGAGATTAAAGGCTATAATGAGTGATACAGTTACTTAATATCAACTCAAGGGCAGAGGCTCAGGTGGTAAAGCTGGAGGTGTTTCTCAGTTTCCGTTCTTTCTGTAACGTGAGCTACAGCTTCAGGAGGCACCATCTTTGTTTTGCATTGTGCATCTGTACCAACATATTTTACATTTATCAGAGATATAATAGGATTTTCTGCTTTGAAGGCTTCATTGAACCCCTACATGGTGCCAAAGTTTTAGTGGTGTGAGCCTCTGAAAACAACCATGTTTTAGCAACAGTATTTTATGATAACCAACAACCAATGGACTTCCTATATTCAACTTCTTGTAACCTCTACCTGATTATCAAAACAAAACCAAGAAGAACTCAGAGAAAATATTCATAATGAACTAGTATCACTTATAAAACCATATAATCTTCTATTCAAACAACTTCCACACATTCCTTTGTTCCTCACCTCAACTTTCTAAGATAATCAGATAGATATTGTCCATTTTATGGACAATGAAAAATTACAAAAGCATGTCATTCATCATAACTGGACAAAATGGTCAATGGATCAGTGTAAATCAGTACACATCCTATTGATGGGGAGAAGGAGCATCATTTCTAGATTTACAGAACCATCCTCCTCATCATCATCATTATCTTTATCAATAACAATTAAGCCCACAAGCCTGAGTTCTTGAATAGAAACCAAGTGTATTAAATTTTCAGCCAAAATTGCACATTACTTTTGGTAATGATATAGTTGAAACACTTAGCAAAGAAAAGCAGATTACTCTAGTATAGTATTTCTCAAAATTTTTACTCTTGCAAATTAGAAAAAAAATCTTACAGATGTCCAGTGTTGGTCTGCATGTTTTTATTATGATGTTACTTGTACATGCAAAACTATAAAACTAGCTATGAACTCCTTTGCCTATAACTTTTGTACAACTATACAACCAAAACAAATGTAAGATTTTTTAAGATCTACAAAATCACCACAACTATGGTTAAAAGCATTACTTTATCCTGACATGCTCTAACAGAGTAATAACATTACTGTTTTTAGTCACATATATATACACCTTTCTTTAAAATGACAGTCATTTAATAATCTTTATGATATTAATTAGTTAATATCATCAAACAAAACTATTATGCATTTACTTTGTACTGAGCTACTGAAAATTAATACTTATAAAAATAGGACTTATGCAGTTCATCTCCTTACAAATAAATGCTGATTTCTATGATCTGATTTTTTTCTGGTTGGTAGAGCCATACTGCGATATGTCATCTATTACTCATTTCTCTCCTTGTGAACCATTTTAAAATTGTTGGTGTGGTCTGTCGTGGTGTCATTCGGCCTTTACTTGGCAGGACAGCATCATTTACGTATTAAGTTCACACTTAAGTTCTTTTCTCACTAATGCAAGACTGTTAACATAATATATTACTCCCCTACAATATTGTTTTCCAATGTCAAATCATAATCTCAATTTGCTAAATAAGTTTTGGAGCAGAAGTCTAATTCCATTAAACCATCTTTTAATGGTGAATTTTAACAAGCAGAATTCTTGCTTTTCTGACCAAAGAATTTGAAGACAATAATAGTGAATGCAGGAAGAATTACTGTAATATTCAGTGCTCATGTTAGCAATTGTTAGTGTCAAATTAACGCCTTAACTGAGAAAAATTAAAGTTTTCCCTGGAATGTTCAGGAGGCAAAGGAGAAAGAAGTTCAAGTTCTCACTGGCACCAACGCAAATGCAACGTGGGTATAAATGCACGTGGCAATGCCCAAATATAAGGTGATCATCTGTGCAGACCAAGAATGATTATATTCTTATCAGAGCAGTCCTGAGGTGAGAATTAGTGTTGCCTTTATTTTACAGATGAGAAAACAGAGAAGTTAAATAACTGCCCTAAGATCACACAGCCAGTATGTGGGAGAGCCAGTAGTCAAGCTTTAGTTACCTGGAAGGAGTGAAAACTGGGACAACACTGATGTTAACACAACCACATTCATCAGTCACATAAGTGCATATTCTTATTTTCTATGGTCATTTTTTAATGATGAATATATAAGAATGGAATTTTTTAAATTACCTTCAATGCGGATACGGGTGGTATATATTAAATTCTTTATTAAAAATTGATTTGAAAGGGCAAGATAAATCTCTTTCAAGAAAGTAGGAAAATTTGTTATTTGATTAATCAGGCATTGTAGAACTTATTGGGCAAGTGTGTGTGTGTGTGTGTGTGTGTGTGTGTGTGTGTGTGTTTGCATGTATTTATTCTAAAATCAAGTGTCTTATTTCAAAGAGCTACCAAAACTGAAAGGAGACTGCGAAGTTTCTTATATTCTGTGTCATTTAGAACAGTTTCCATGTGAGAATATGTTTTAGGTCTTTCCCATAACTACCACTTTAATTCATTGATTTATTCACCTATTAACTCATTTGATATCAATTAACTTTTTAAATAATATATTTTCTGTTTATAGTAGTAATGCAGAAATTTGGAAAATCCATTGTAGCACAAAGAGGGAAAGGAAAGTCACCTCTTTCTCTACTCAGAGCTAATGACTATTAAATTTGGAGGGTGCATTTTCTTTTATAGAAATATCCCCAATGCAGATGGCCCGCACAAGGACCTTGCTTCTTACCCCTGAGCAAGGGTCAGCACTTGATCAACTCCCTTCAAAGCAAATCTACCTTTACAAATGGTAAGAGAAAAATGAAAGTTTTGCTGAAGATTTTACGGGGAGTAGGAGGAGAAAGAATCTGTACTGTACAACAAAACAATAAAAATAATCTCCATTAAAAATCTGTAGCCGGGCGTGGTGGCACACGCTTGTAATCCCAGTACTTTGGGAGGCGGAGACCGGAGGATCCAGGTTCGCGGCCAGCCTCAGCTCACGCGCGCACGTGTGCACGCTAACGCGCTCGCTCTCTCTCTCTCTCCCTGTCTCTCTCTCTTTCTCTCTACTTAGTGAGGCCCTCTGCAACTTCGTGAGACCCGGTTTCAAAAATAAAGTATAAAAAATAGGGCCGGGGGCGTAGCGCGGAGGTAGAACGCCCCTGCGTTCAATCCCCGGGACCGAAAAAAAAAAAATCTGTTCTCTGCAATGCCCCTGATTCGTATTAACTGCCAATTTGCCTCAACTCCTCATCATTAGTCTTGCCACATAGAGATGATCCTATCCCGGCTACAATCTCTCTTCTATCCTTATCCTCATAGATATCTCTTTATTCAGTAAACAAAAGACCTATATTAGCATACTCTATCTTTGTAAGCCAGCAGGAACTTGCAAGAAGCATGTGTTTATTCTTGTAAATGACGTATTTCTGTCTCATTTGTATACATATGCACGTATGGTGTGCATACATATATACTTCTATGTATACACACACATATATACATTCTATTATAATGAGATTTTATTTGCCTACCAGTCTTTGAACTACTTTTTCTCCCAGGTAACATATTTTATTTTCCAAGTAAATGTTCCTTGAAAATATGGTTGTTCTTAGTTGTATAGTATTTCAACATATGCTATACAATAATGTATTTGACTGGTATGCTATTGTTGAGTATTTGGTTATTAACAATTTTTGATTAATAATTTTTGCTGCTTTCTATGATAAATACTTCATTTATTTGAAGTTATTTTCCTTGTGAAAAAATCCTATTGTTTTCTTAGCATAAATTTATAAACTTGAATTTTTGAGGAAAAACAGAATGAACATTGATGTAAATTGTTCTCCAGAAAAAAATGTTACCATGAAACATTTGTTGAGTACCTATTGAATAGCAGGCACTGTGGTAGCTGTTCAGGATTCAAAAATATGTATGATGCACTCTCTATTTTAAAGAGCTTATACCTGGCTATTAACTTTAATTAAATGATAGTCCCCATCCCCCCTTATGAAAGTCTACTTGAAAAAGAAGTCTATTTTTTTTGTACTTAATCTGGTTCAGAAGCTGCTGTTCTGACCCTAAACTTATTTTTTAATTTCATAAATCACAACCCTTAAAGCCAGCCAAAAACTTCTACATATAATATTTGCCAACATATTAAACTGTGAGTATATAAAATAGTTTTTGTTTTATCCCCAAACTATGTATTTTTGAAGAATTATTTATGTATCAAAAGTTAAATGTGGTCTTGAAAAGGAAATGGCTCTTTTGTTCATAATAGATGTTATACATCAAAACTACCATTTTAAAAACATAGTTACAGCCGAGCATGGTGGCACACACTTGTAATCCAGTACTTGGGAGGCTGAGATGGGAGGATCACAGGTTCGCGGCCAGCCTCAGCTGCTTAGTGAGGCCCTCCGCAACTTAGTGAGACCCTGTTTCAAAATAAAGGATAAAAAATAGGGCTGTGGGTGTAGCTTGAAGGTAGAATGCCCTTGGGTTCAATCCCCAGTACCACAAAAAAAGAAAAAAACATAGTTACAATAAATAAATAAATAAATAAATAAATAAACAAACATAGTTACAAAGAACATCTGCTAAACCCATGGCTTTCAAGTCTCAGTAGAAATGTACTTCACACCTCTCTTCCCCATAAGTCTGGCCACAGTCAGCATTATAGGCCATTTTGAGGATTACCAGAATGCAAGGGGTAGAGGTCAGTGGATTCACCTTGAGGGAAAGGCTGAGCAACAGTTTAGTAGAGTAGTATCCCTAATTGACAAATACAAATACATTCAATTCTGTAAAAATAACATTAATCTAAGTGGTCCTCTCACCAACATCTTTAGGCAGGATCATGTTCTGTATGTTGTTGTTTCTAATCATGTCTTAGAAACGCAGAGGAATATAAGTCTCTGATATTTCACTTGTCGCCTGAAAACATTATGGTCTGAGTTCATTAGTTAAAATAGATAATTTTCTGCAGTTAAGGTTTCTAAATAATCCAAATGACAATAGACTCCTTAAGAAACATTAAAATTATTGAGCGATGGTACCATAAAGACTCTGACAGGCTAGGAAAAAGGACGGAAGATGACAAGGTTAGGCCAAACAACAACAAATGCTGAGATGCCCCTCCCCCTCCCTTCTTTTTTTTTTGTGGTACTGGGGATTGAACGCAGGGGCATTCTATCTCCGAGCTACACCTCCAGCCCTAGTTTTTATTCTTCATTTTGAAACAGGGTCTCACTAAGTTGTGGAGGGCCTCACTAAGTAGCTGAGGCTGGCTGCGAACCTGGATCCTCTGGTCTCAGCCTCCCAAGTGCTGGAATTACAAATATGCGCCACCACGCCCGGCTCCCCTCCCTTCTTTTTCAACTTTGAATTAAGTAATTCCCATTACTTCAAGTATGACAGCACTCTTCATAGCCCTAATTTGAATATAGTTATTTTAAAATAGTATATAAAAGATCAGGGATAAGAGCAAGGATAAACACAGATTTAATTTCCACAGCTCTATCATAAGGCTACACATACTAAAAAAAAAAGAACCCAATCAAAAACTGGGCAATTGAATTGAATATATACTTCTCAAAAGAAGAAATACAAAAGGCCAATAAATATATAGAAGAATGTTCAACATCATTAGCAATCAGGGAAATGCAAATCAAGACTACACTGCTCTTCCATCTAATTCCTTCTGAATGGCAATCATCAAGGATACAAACAGCAATAAATGCTGACCAAAATGCAGGGAAATAGGAACTCTTATATGTTGCAGATTAGTACAACCACTGTGGAAATCAATTTGGGATTCCTCAAAAGACTAGGAATGAAATCTCCATACAACCCAGCTGTACCACTCCTCGATGTCTTTCCAAAAGAATTAAAGTCAGAATACCATACTAATACATGCATTTCTATGTTTATAGCAGCACAATTCACTATAGCCAAATTATGGAACCAATCTATCAACAAATGAATGAATAACGACAATGTGGTATATATACACAATGGAATATTACTCAGCCAAAAAGAAAAACAAAATTGTGTCATTTTCAGGAAAATGGATGGAACTAGAGAATATTATGTGGAGATCAGTCAGTCACAGAAAGTCAAAGGTTGAATATTCTCTCTCATATGTGGAAGCTAGAGAGAAAATAGAAAACAAAAGGGACTATAGATATTTGAGGAGAGTAACCAGTAGAATAGTAGAAGGGAATGGGGGAATGATATGGGAGGGGAATGGGAAGAACTGATGAAAGAAACAGTTTAAATATATGCTGTGAAGCCAGGCGTGGCGGCGCACGCTTGTAATCCCAGTACTTTGGGAGGCGGAGACCTGAGGATCCGGGTTCCCGGCCAGCCTCACCTCTCTCGCTCTCTCTCTCCATGTCTCTCTCTCTTTCTCTCTCTCTCTCTCCTTGGTGAGGCCCTCCGCAACTTCGTGAGACCCAGTTTCAAAATAAAGTATAAAAAATAGGGCCTGGGGCATAGCGCGGAGATAGCCCCTGCGTTCAATCCCCGGTACCGCAAAATAAAATAAAATAAAAAAAAATATATATATATATATGCTGTGGCCATGTACAAAAATATCACCCCCAATCTTGTGTTATGTTATGTACGGGGTGGGGGAGGGGGTAGCAGAGTGGAACCTGAAGGGAATCACACCAAGACCTGTATGAATGTTTGCATGACTTTGAACCTCACTGAGATGTATAATTACAATGTACCAATAAAAGTATAAAAAAGAAATCATGATACATATACACAGTGGAATTTTACTCAGCCATAAAGAAGAACAAAATTATGTCATTTGCAGAAAAATGAATGGAACTAAGAAATATTATGCTAAGAGAGCTCAGCCAGTCTCAGACAACCAAGGGTTGGATTTTTTTTCTCATATGTGGAAGCTAGAACAAATGTACAGGGAGGCAGGACGGGGGAGTGTGGTGGTTGCGGAGAGAAATGCACTAAGTGATGTGTGCGTGTATGTTTGTATCACTCTGAACTTCACTATGATGTATAATTACAATGCACCAATAAAAGTACATAAAAAGAGATAATAAAAGGGCTTACCATATTAAGAAATTGTCATACATGGGCATTGTATGCACTGTGGTTCACACAGAATAATTATCATTTGCTCTCTGGAAATGAACTCCATCTTAGCCTTAAATTTTTATTATTTGTCTTTACAGTTGAAATGCCAGTTGAAGGCATCCAGAAATTTAGACAGAGTAACTGATTTAACCACCTTGGACAAACAGAACATGTCTGAAAGTTTGTCTCAATGTTTGACTTGACCTAAGAGAGTTTCTCTTGGACTTATTTTCTAAACGGAACCCCAGCACCTTGGGCCAACAAAATGGCCTTTAAGCTTGAATGAACAAGGTATTTCTTTTCCTCTAGTGCAGAGCTTCACTATTTCATCTTTTCAAACTCTTTTACTGCACTCAGTGCAGAATTATATTGACAAGGGTAGAATTTATCTCCTAGAGGAGAATGCTATGCTTCTGTTAAGTGCTAATATAACATTTATGTGTTGGTACCTTAATAACAGCCCCAGCTTACCTAATGAAAGTTGAAAGCAAACAGTACTCTTTGAGATTTTATTATGACTGAAGTGACTGCAATTTGAGGCAAATTATCCCTATTTTTGTTCCCATATCAAAAACAGAGATGCTAAAGCAATTGCTACATGTTTGGTGTGGAATTAGGTTCCACTCTCATTAATCTACAAGGAAGAGCATTTTTCATGTAAACAGCTCACGAGGGTCAGAGAGAAGAGCTGTTTCGGTGAAAAATGCTTGTCAATAACTTTGTGAGTGAATTTTGAAATAAAGTGCCTGTAGCCTGTCATTATGCCTTCCTCTCAAAGTCGAGAGTGAGTGGATGAAAATTGAGCATGTGAATTGAAAACAGGGTGAGTGTTATGGCCTTATCGACTTCAGGTAAAATGACTGTTTTAACTTGTTATTATTTTTCCATTCAGAGGTCAGGCAATGTACAGTATTACCAGCACAGACTGCAGTGTAAGCAAATTGGTATACAAAAAGGCTATTACCCACACTCACAAAGCAGAGGAAAGTATAAGTCACTAGTATCAAGTGGACTTGTGATCTCTACAAAAACGAAACAACCAACGGTGCTTTGAAAAAGAACAGAGCCGGTGCATAAGTATAGAGCACAGAGGAGGCAGGCAATATAAACCTGTTTAAATACAGATGCGTGTGTTTCAAAGTCAGGTGAGAAATATACATTTTAATGGCCATTTTTAAAAATCACACATGAATCATACTGGTTTTGTAAAGAATATTAGATACCCCAAATCTCCATGTCACCTTACAATTTTTCCTAAATCATCTTAAAAATCATTAGTTGCTACATTTTCAAGTCCACCTGATGTATTCTTTTCAAAAGCAAAATATCGCTGTGGTCTTCCTCTTCCATAGAGAAAAAGAAAACGAATGAGGCTTTTAAACATTAAAAATACTTTCCTTGACTTCCAGATTTTTATTTCTAATTTTGAAAAACAGCTTAGGAATCCAGTGTGGCTGTGTTCAGTTTATAAGAAAAGCATCTATCTCTCCAGGTAATCTTGGGTATATCTGTTCCTAGTATTGTTCAAACCCTTTCATTTTTTCAATTTCAGAAGACCATCTCGTGTTTCTGTCTTTTTTTTTTTTTTTTTTTTTTGGTGCCAGGGATTGACCCCAGGGGCATTCTACCACTGAGCTACACCTACAGCCATTTTTATTTTTTACTTTGAAATAGGGTCTTGCTAAGTTACCAAGCACTGGTCTTGAACCTGTGATCCTCTGTCTCGGCCTCCCAACTACAGGGATTACAGGTGTTGTGCCACCTTAGTGTTTCTGACCTTTTCAACTATAGACTCTGATGGTCAGAAAATGGGCCGACAGGCCTAGAATTTCAAGACGTTATAGAGACTGAGTGATTAAAAGCATGTTCAAGTAGAAAAGGAGTTACATATAATTTTAAAGACATGTTCACATATTTATTCATTGAATTCCCAAGTAAAATAAAAAGTGTGAATTCCTTTACTTCTGAACAAGTTTTTTCCTGGCTTCAAAATAATTATAATGGCCAAGATAAAAGAAATATATTAGCACTTACTTGCTTCCCATTCGTTCTCTTTATTCATTCTCTCGATGAATATGTACTGGTTAGACATTGCACTAATCCAAATACAATGGCTTTAGGAGAATGCCTGCCTTCATCTCGCGAGGAACAGCATCAGCCACACAGTGAGATAAAGGGTCATGACAACACTAGGCAAATGCAAGCTCCATGGGGCCAGGAGCTTTGCTCTGTTCAGTCACGAATCCTAATCCCCAAAACCAGCACCTGGCAAACAGCGGACACCCACCCATAGACATTTGTCGAACACCGAAGGGATGTGATGGGGCGGTTACCATGCATTTAGGAGACTCTGGGAGGGTCAGGAAATACCACCCCTGTGAAAGAGAAATCTAACCTCCAGGAATATTGACATGATATGATTGGCAGAATTGGAGCAAGCCCTTCTGGAAAGAAGGAACAGAGAATTCCCAAAGCCAGGTTAGAAAGAGCAGAGAGTTGGATGAATTGCTGTTAATTCTTGGGGCAGGGGATACTAGGGATTGAACTCAGGAGTGTTCTACCCTCAAACTACTCCCATCAGCCCCCCACACACTTTTTTCATTTTGAAACAGAGTCTCTCTAAGTTGCTGAGGGTCTTGATAAATTGCTAAGGCTGGCCTCGAACCTGTGATCCTCCTGTCTCAGCCTCCCAAGTTCTGGGATTACAGCTGTGCACCACCACACCCAGAGAATTGCTGTTAATTCTACATGGCTCCAGCAATAAATGAGGGGTGGGCATGCAGAGCTGGTGAAAGTAAATAGAGGCCAATTACTAAAGGCCTTGTAAGCCTTACTAAGGAGTTTGGACTTTAGATCAAAAGCATTGGATGATTTTAAGCATATAAGGCTTAAAAAGAGGGGGGAAATGTAGATATGCTTTAGAAAAAGATTACTGTGGCCAAAATGTGGCAAATGGATTGGGAAAGATTAGAGTTGAAGAGACCAAGTTAGGAAGCTTCAAAGAAATCCAAGCAATATATAAATGACAATGGCCTAAATTAAGGTAAAAGTAAAGAGACAGCGAGAAATGGGCATATTCACATGTTTTTGTGTGTGAATGGTGCTGAGGACTGAACCCATGGCCTTGCGCGTGCCAAGCGCTCTACCACAGAGCTACATCCCCAGCTCCAATGTCAGTTTAGGGAATTAGAAATGATGAGACTTGTTGACTGCCTGGAATGGTAGGGAGGCAGGGTGGAGGAGTTTAGAAAGACAAAAGAGACAGGGACAAGACCCAGCTCTCCAGCTTGGGCAACCAAGTGTACAGATGACTTTCCCTGAGATAAGGAAGGTGTGTTTGGTAGGAAAGGTGACCAGCTCATTTTTTAACATGTTGAGTTGTTTAGAGTATCATGTTATTGTCTGGGCTACTGTACTGATCCTGTCCTTCCTATAGTCCCAGACTAGATTTGCAGAAATCCATTACTACTGAATGAAACAAATCTAAGTCCTATCTTAATAGTTATGAGCATAGTTTTCTTATATACAGGACAAATTGTACTTTACAATATAGGAATATTCCTATTTCCTTGTAAAAGTCTTTATAAAATGCAAAGGTATGAAATAGTAAGCTGTTTCTGAAAGTTGAGTTATTGTAATTATCTTGAATTGTGACTAGTCAATGAAAAGCATTGACAAGTTACGACAAATGAATCTCTATCCTTCAGGAATTAATTATGAGTGTATCTTTAGAGGTAAAGACACTTGAATATTTTCACACTCAATGTTATATAACACATAGGCACTAGTAATGTCTTGAATTTATATACCTACATATGTTTTTAAACATAACATATTTTTTTGTCTTTTATCTTGCTTGGTCCTACCAAAGGCATTGACTTAGAGATAAAAAAACTTTTCAAACTGCAAACATATATAACAGGACTCCTAGTTTATACTCGTAACTAGGGCAGCAATTATTAGTTAATTAAGAAATAGTGAACCAAAATACTTTATATGTCCCCTGCACTTCATCCTATCTCTGTTTATTACATAATCACTAATTTACTGTATTAGACAGGGTTCTCTAGATTAACAGAATACACAGAATGAGTATATTTTTTAAAAAAGGGATTTATCAGATGGCTTACAGTTTGCAGCAATGTAGTCCCAGGTTCTGACTGCACGTGGAGGGTCAGAGGAACCAGTAGCTGGTCGAACGGTCTAAGAGCTGGAGTCTTAGGATTGGAGCAACCACTAATTC